>JAGFMF010011756.1:5642815-5656452 GCA_019455555.1 Galemys pyrenaicus | reverse complement strand
TTTCTTCACATGTCCCTCTGCTCCACGTGCCTCCTCCAGGTCTCCTTGCTGCTCTCCATCCTGCTTCCTTCTTCCTCCCTTCCTTCTGTCCTCTCTCCACAGAATCTTCTTTCCCTCCTCAGCTCCACCCTACTTAGGGTGGAACCGGGATTCTGGAAATTCCCCCTTTTCCCGGATGACCCTGTTACACTGGTAGATGCTAATTCCCGCAGTAGAGAAAAGCCCACCAAAATAGGTTTAAAAATGGAGCTCGAAATATTTTTGGGGGCGCAGATTCTCCCATGTCATCTGTTGCTTCTCTTAACATTGTATTTCAATCAGTGTTTTTTCTGTTCTCTTCTCTGTCTCTGGTGAATTTTCTTTCACTCCTGTGCCTCCAGCCTCACTGTGATCTTCTCCCCACAACACAAATGAAGAATTCAGGATTACAGTTTCATTATAAGGAACACAAAATCAAGACTAGCCAAAAGAAGAGACCTAAAAGGATAATTCTGGCTTTATTGCAAATATGAAACTGCCATGGCCTTAGAGTGTTCTCGTCCATGACTATTAGCAACCAGCAAGCTCACCTGAACTTCAGTATCTAGAATGTTTATTGGAGTCTCATTATAGCTTCATGATTGATTGTATTATTGACCACTTAGTTGAACCCAATCTCCATCTCTTCCCTGGAGGTTGGGCTGATGTCACGAGACTCAAAACTGCACTTCTCTATCATCTTCATAAACTGTTAGGGTTCACTGTGAATAACAAAGAAACTCCTGTCCTTGGGAAACTTCCAGGAGATAGCTGTTACCTCCCAGGAGCAAATTCTTTCTTATATAATAACCATATAACTCTAACAATATTTTATTAAAGAACAGATTTTGTTATGAAGAGAAAGAAATGAATCTGTGTCAGTAATCATCCCAACTAACAGTCCTTGAGAAAGAAGGACTATTGACCTATTGTCTGTGCTGCCTTCCAGGGTGACTCTACTATATGGTCCGGATCACTGAGATTAATGGAGCCATATCTTTTGATTATTAGTAAATACTGAGGTGTATAGCTTGTCAACTCACTATTGCAAAGAACAAAATGTCACAGTTCAATTTGAAAGATTTGAGGCTATTGCTACTCCTCAGGGGAAGAGGAGGTTCTATATCGCCAAGCACGGTGTTCTCTAACTTCTCTGTTGCCCTCCTACATTAGGTTAACACTTACATAGCCTATTTCATAAGATTTGCAAAATACATAATAAAACATTAATAATAAATTTTGCAAAAATATAGTTAATATTTTTAAGCACTTACTATGTGTAAGACAGCATGCTAAATTTAGTATATACATCATCCCATTTAATTCTCAGAACATTTCTATGAAATGGGAAGTGTTGGTATCCTCACTTGTCAGATGAAGAAGTAGATGTTTCCTGAATTCATGCATTGGGGCCCTGAGATAGCAGAGCTGCCAGGGACTCATCTTCACTGGGTTGATGCCAGAAGTCTGTTAACCATATACTGTACTGCCTTCCAGTGATGGTTCTGAGACCATATGAGTGTGATTACATTTAAGAAATAAATTTTACACAAAAATACTACCACTCTGATTATTACCTATTTCAAGTTTTATTTGTTAGTTGTATCAGTCTGAATTCTCCTTTACTTCTAAAGACATGATAATATACAAATAAGAGCAAAGACTTAATGCCAACTTACTTGGCTTTAGTTAATGACTTTGAGTCACTTTCTCTAAACCTCTCTGTACCTTAACTTTCCATCTCTAATGATATTATGGTAAAGTTTATTACATAGGGTTTTTGTGGAAAGAATTAATGAATTGTTATCTGTAAACCACATAGAACAGTGTCTGAAGGAGTAACACAATGCAGTCCAAGATAAATTTTAACATTTTATAACTTTATTTCTGTAAACATGTCTTTTCTAGAACAATATATTTTCCAGACTAGAGACAAAACACAGGGTTAAAATCCCTTTCCTCAAAAATCTCCACACCACTCTATCTTTTTCTGTTGATAAATTCTTTTTCAGCCTTTCAAAATTCAGCTCCACTACCATCTTCTATAAAGCCTCCTAGACACAGTAATTGTAAGACTCCACACAGAATGTTCCCCACCCTCCACCAATTACACAGCACTGCAAGTGCTTCACTGTCCTTGTACTTCTCACCATATATTTCTCATCAGTGTTGGTTCACAACAGTGAATAGATTGTGGACTGCAAGAGATCAGTTCTGGACTAACCTGAGAGTCTTTAAGGCTAAATACAATGAAGAACACAAAGTCAGTGCACAACTGAAATCACAAATTTCTGCCAAAGATTTAGCCTGAACTAAACTCCTCTTTGTCTGAAGAAAGGTTCTCAATGTCTCCTCTGTGAGGTTACCACCGTCCCAGTGATTTTTCTCTTGGCACAATACCATATCTCTGATTAATATCAGCTTCAACTTTATTTTCAGCTCCAATACTCATTGAGTTTCTTACGTAGACAGAAGCAATCTATTCTTACTTCCAGAATGCAAGGATGGTCTTCTACTTCCAGAGCATAATGACCTTTCTGGTAAAATATGCAATATCAGCAATGAAAACCCTTGCACAATTTTTTTTTCATTATTAGCATAATGTCAGATCCTGGGCATTTGGCTTTCTCTTAAATGTCATGCACCCAGTGTGGAGGAGTGAAGGATCAAGATTTAGAATCAGACAGCCCTTGTGTCTTAATTTAGGTTGCCTCCTAAGTAGACTCTAAGAAAAGTAGTTTACTTGCAAAGTTTTCCCAGGAAAACTTGGCTCAGATAGCAAAGGTAGCCAATGAAGAGTATATTATCAAGTACGTATCACTATGGGAAACTGGGAGTGAGCATTTTCTCCCTAAGAATGGAGAGAGTGGGGCTATTTGTACACTAATTCCTGTCATCATTGGTTGAAATTTGCTCCAGAGGGGAGTTAATTTCTAGGCATTCGTGACCTGCCTCAAGAGCTGGCAAAACAGGTAACAGAGGTAGGAGAGAACACTAAGATAGAAGCTGGAAGTAAATGGTCAGGTTAAGGTGATATAGACAAGCTCCCAAGAGAATTAAGTCACTGAAAGTTGTGACCTGTGTTGGCCAATTTTTTTTAAGGATTTATTTATTTATGTATGCAAGAACTAGGGTATAGGCGGAGGGTGAAAGGATTCACCAGAGTCAGAGTGGGGAATAGAACAGGCAGATAGACTGAAATACACTACTGAGGGGAGCAGTGGGCAAGATAGGAGAGGTCTGCTGCGCCACGTGGGTCACCTCCTTGGCTGGGGATAAAACTCTTGCTGTAGTGGCTGTGATGATTCATAGTGCAATGCTTAACACTTTGCACCACCAGGGAGGCCCATTGGCCACTTCTGACTTTGGACAAATGAGGTAAGATTTCTGGGTCCCAAATTCTCATTTGTAAAATGGAGATAAGAACACCTGCTTCACAGTGCTTTTAGAATTAAATGAGATCTTGGAGGTAAATTACCACGCATATAGTGAATCCTCATAAATCATATGGTGGTACTAAATCTGTGATGATGTGTTTATTTCATTGATTTCCTGAGTAGTTGATTCACTTATCAATCACCTGCTTTTCCAGATGCCTCATTCTAGAGTGGGTAGTGTAAAATCCCCAAATTTTAGACTCTGATTCTGGAGTCTCAGGTTCTGGAGTCCTGGAATACTGTGATGCTCAGTTAAGAGTGACAGATGATGGCAGCATCCCCCTATACTTGAGGGACATGTGGCCTGTGTCACCTGGCAATTCTAAGATCTGATTTCAGTAGTAAGCTTATAGGATTATGTTTTCCCAACTTTTTAGCTTAAAGTCTCATATTGGCAATCTTTTTGCATATGGTTGTTATGCCTCATTGTTAAGATTTGCCACCTAAGGGGGCATCTCAATTTAAAAGAAGAATTAGTTCAGCTTTCCTCATTTCATGGGCAAAAAGAATGCCAAGAAAGAGCAATTTACCAGGAATCCCTATGGATGAAAACTTTTCTATGGCCAAGTTATAATTATATGCAGAATTTAGTAATATAATCTCAAGTGGTCTTTGGAAGATTGGAGGGTCAGTGATGACCTTGAAATGCTAAGTTGTGGGAACTGAGCTTTGCCCTTTTTGAGAATATGAATCTAATTTACTATAACTTTATAAACTTTGAATGCTAAATATTGAAAATGTTAAGAAAAATGAACCACACAACAAATTCTCTTTGCTAGTCATCCCAATTAGTAAAATCCTGAAAGTAATTAGCCTAGACTGAACAGAAATCAGGCAACAGGGGAGTGCAAAATTTAATCAAAGTTGAAATTCTGACCTATTAAAGTAGATCAAGTTTAACCTCTGATGTTTGTGCTACTTATCATTTTGGAGTCTATTTACCTGAACAGAGCTGGTAAACTTTGCAGTGAATAAATTTAAAAGGCAGAGTTTTCTATTCCATGTACCTGGTTTCATTACATATCTTTATATCATATAGTCTGTCAATTAGATGCAAATTGTGAGATTTGACAAATTTTGAGCACTTCCAGCAATTTCTATAGCCTATGAGTAATCATTCCCCTTAACTTCAAATTTCTTTTTTCTAAGTTTTTGGTTTGCTTGTTTTGTTTTCTTCTCCTTTACAAAAGGATTTCATTGTTGCTCACCTATATAACTTGTAGTAATTCTATTGTGGAAACAGGAACTTTTCTGAAAAACACAATAAAAAATAGAAATGAAACAATAAACACAGTAAAGGGATTAAAAATCCTTGCTAATGCTAATTCAATATTTCCCTGTGGAAAATTTCAAACTTATACAAAACTAAATTCTCTTTTATCCATTAACAATTTTCAACTAGATATATTTTAAATATGAAAAGAGCCTCTATAAATTTTCATCTTGATCTCTTAAACATAAAGCCCTGAAGTTATGTTTTTCAGCACTGAAAGTGAAGTTTCTAATTTTTTGAGATATTATACTTTTACTTTGTTAGTTGTCTACAAAAGTTTGGACTTAGTTCATTCCTCCCACCCCCTCCCCAAGTCCAGTACTGTCTTTGCTTCTGCTTCTCTGTCTTCCACTCTTTCTCTCTCTTGTTGGCTAGATCAGTCTTACACACTGGGGACTTTTCATGGATTAGAAATGGCCCAGAACACATTACCTTTTTCTGACCCATGGAATGCTCCAAATCCCCTTTTGATTTGAAGACGGCAGCTGGTCTAAAGAGATGACCAGAATGGTCAACAGATTTCCAAGGTCAATGAGGAGACAATCTTATCTGTTCAAACTTTGCTTAACCAAAGAGGGAATAAGCAAAGAGATCCCAGTAGAGTTTGGAGAGGAATCTTCATTTCTTTGGAGGTAGTTTAGCCATTTGCCCATTAGAATATGTGTTTATTGTGAGTCATGAATGAGAGAAAATGAGTTGGGGACGCCAGAATATTATTCTTGTATTTCACTGGAACTATTTATGCTGAGCTGCTTTCACTTACTACCTCCTGTGCTACCACCTGCCAGAAGCAGCCCGCCTCATCGGAGCGCCGTCTGGTACTACTGGAGCATGAGGGCCTTGGCCTCCCTGTGAAGGTGCTGTATGTTGGCACTGCGGGCCAGCAACCCCTCATGCTTGAACATAGTTGGCACCCACAGGATGAGCAGGAGTCATTTATTTTCTGGTCCAAGTATTCTAGCTAAACCATATCCACTTACTATGAAATCACAAAGTGATAGAAAAAATATGCAGTCTTCTCTGAAATGAATGTTTTTTCTTAGAAAGTAATCTGTAATTTATTTAATTTATTGGTGAGCTAGTGCAGGACTGTAATATATATATGTGGGGTGCGGGGTGTGTTTATGATAATGCCAGTTTTATCTTCTTTCAGAATGTAGTTAGTTATATTTTGGATACAGAATGAATGGGAATTTGAAAGCCATTCCAAGTCTTTTGAGGTAAATTAGTAGAAGATGAAGAGAAGAAGTATAGATTAAAAGAGACATAAAAACAAGGCTGTCATTAAATTCAACACTATCCCGGTTAGGTCTAGGCAAACTTAAACTTCCACAGTGAGTCCATGGCAATTCAGAAAGATTAAATATGTTTGGTTTTTCCCTGACTTTGAATACCTTAATAGAGAAAAAAAAATTCATATAAGTGATTGTTCACTTTGCAATCATTGCTTGACTATAAAACATCTAAATGAGAGTGAACACTATGCATGCTTGATCTTGGACGTGTTCTAGCAAAAGCAGCCATCCACCAACTGTAGTACTTGTGGTTTACAATACAAAAAAGGAGACTTCTTTATCAAACAATTCAATTCTATCACTTAGCATCCTAAAGTTTTCTACATACAAGGTTCAAAGACAATTATTAATTTGGATTAACTTAATGTTATAATAACAGATCAAAAATAACTAATGGCATATATACAACTGAAGCTTATTTTTTCATTTCTAACTCTCCAAGGCAGATGTGGGAGAGTAGGAGAGCTCTGCTTCACGTTAATTCCATGATGTCTGATGGGGACTCTGATGACTTCTGCTGACTTTGTGGGTGTCAACATCCAATAGCGTGGAAGATCCGTTATGAAAGGCTACAAGGAGTCTAGGTGGTGGTATGTACTTAGTGACTCACTTCTCACATCCTGTTGGCTAGAATTTAGTCAAGGGTCATAACTGTAAGGGAGGCTGGGAAATGTAGTCTGACTGTGTGTCCTAGAAGGAGAGTCAATCTTCTCTGTCATGTTGTTGCTCCTCAGTCACTAGTTTAGAAAGAATTGTAGGTCAATCATCTAGAATATGAGGTAGAAACTGAAAGTTGAAATTCTATTTAGTTAATATTTCTCAAGCACCCACAGTCAGGTCTCAGGCAAGCAATAAACAGAATGCAGAAAATGAAAAGATTCTGAAACTTACAATTTAAAAGGAGGGATACTGGTGGGGCTGGATGAAAATTTTACATGAGGGTAGAGTTTTGCTTTGAGTTATTTCCAGTTGTGACCCTGATGTACAGCACATTGTATGTCATATATTAACATTTAGTTAATATGTGATAAATAATGAATAAATTCTAAGTCAAGACAGCTCATCCTTCTAAGAAAGAGCAGGATTAGTGATTGGATTAGCAGGATTAATGGCTTGAGTTGTGTCAAGAAAGCTTTTAAAACTTACATCACAGCTATATAAAAGAGGGCAGCTAATATCAGTGAACAATGCTGAATTTTAAAAAAAAGTTATCAAGGATATTTTTCTTCTTAAAGAAAAAAAAAAAAGCAGGCTTTTCCTGAACCTTGATTCTACCTTTCATGCAAAATGAGAAATCTCCAGTGGACATGTTTTATAATGAAGGTAAGTTATTCAGTGTTTTCAGGCAATAACAGTCTTCTTTTATCACTCACCATATCAATAATATTTAAAGGACCCTCCAAAGACACACTTATTAGTAGACAAATGAGGTAATAAGAATTTCTTTTACTTAAGCATGGCTACATACTGGATTTATCTCCCCAGTATGGGTCATTACCAATGTATAAGTGTTTCTAGAAAGGACTTCTGCCATCATTACCAAGTTTTTATTAGCAATTGAAGTGTGGAAAATGTAGCAACAAATTTTCTGCTCAAGTCTGTGTATCTCTTGTCATCCTGTATCTTCATTGACACAGCTCCAAGACCCTCTGTGTTTTTCATATTCTGAGTCACACTCTACTTTCTAAATGGCAACATTTAGGCTTATGGTTCTGTAATCCAATGTATTTAGGGAGATCATTATTTGAAATTCTGGGTGTCATTTAAATGCAGAAACAAGAAATAGGATTTGGTGACTTTAGCCTAAATATTTCTGTTCTTTTTTCTATGATACCTCTCAGATTGACTTTGTACGATTCTATTTACGAAGGAGGTAAGAAATGTGTTCAGTTTTGACCTTAGGACAAAGTTCATTTCAAAGTTACTAAATTCAACTTTCTTCAAATGATTGCTTTGTGACTTTGATATAAAATAATCTCACTCATTAAATTTGCTCTGTAAAGGGAATCATCTTTTTAGCTTTCAAATTGATTCAAGCCTTCCTATCTCTACCTTTTCATGGTTTTTTGCCCATACACATCTGTTGGGTAAGCATATAGAAATACCACTGCCTTTCCTGAAGACTTTCCAGATGTGATCTTTTATTCAACCTTATTTGAGAGTTATTCGTCTACTTCTCCCTTACCTGTTACATTGTAAGGTCTTTGTGGATGGGCATTGTTTCTTTATCTTTTCATTTCTTTGAGAATCCAATCACTGCCATACAGTAGTGATACCAATATATATACATATATATATATGTTCAGTTGAACATAAACAAAAGGAATTTTATTTGACATGGTGGACAGTTTTAAACATTGAAGAACACAGGCTTACGGGATCTTTTCTTTGTAACTCTAACTACAGCTCCAGGTTGAGGGATATACTTATTGGAATTAAAAGGTGATCCCTATTTGTTCTGCTGAAACATATGTGTTCTGAGAGAATAGTCAAAGGTAGTAACACCATGGAATTCCAACCATACACTAAAGAAAGAATCAGTGACTCTAGATTGGTATTTTGAAAGCACACCCCAGGCCAATAAAACACATGAAAAATATGAAAACTTCCCTGAATAGTGGTTTCTAAGTTGGAAATATATAATCCATATAGAAGCATATAATAATCATTTTTTGCCTCTTTTTAAGTTGTTTTCATAAGTATATATAGTTGACACAGGCACAATTATAAAATGTTATGTGAATGTCACTTTTTTACATTTTGTGTCACATAATAAGCAATATTACATGATTCTATATGCTTGTTTAAAAATATACAGTTTTTTGCAACCACTATGGAAAGCTGTGTGAAGATTCCTTAAACTACTAAAAATAGAGTTCCATATGATTCAGCAATTCCACTCCAAGGGATTTGCCCAAAGGACACAAAAACACTAATTCAAAAGGACACCTGCACACCTACATTTATCACACACTTTTCACAAAATACAAGCTATGGAAACAACCCTAGTGCCCCAAAATAGATGACTGGGTCAAGAAGATATGGTATATATACACAATGGAAATTAGTCAGCAATCAAAAAAGATAAACTCACGCAATTTGCAGCAACTTGGATGGAGCTAGAAGGGATTATGCTCAGTGAAATAACCAAGAAAGAAAAGGAAACATATCAGATGGTTTCACTTATAGGAGGAATATAGAGGAAACAAATATGGGACTAAGGAAAAAAAATCATTACAATAATTTAAAATTCAAAATCAACAACAGACAACTGTAAATCTGAGACAATCCCCAGAGAAGGATGAGGGTGAAGGAACAAGATGGGTGGGAAGAACAGGGGGACTATGGTGATGGGACACAGGTGAATTGGTGATGGGAATTTCATGGGGATTAGAAATATACACTGTACAAAAATAAAAAAACAATGTAAAATATATATAAAATAAAATTTAAAAATATATAGTTCTTTCAATTGTGTGCTATTTTATTATACTGCTTTGTTACACTATGATTATTTTCACAAATATTTTTATATTCTTTTCCTTTATCTTTTTCTTATTAAGTGCTATGAAAAATTTCAAACACATAAAAAGGAAGTAGATCATATAATCACTTCTGGTTCCAACAAGTAAGAGCTGAGAAGCTGTCATTCCAACCCTTATAATGAGAAAAAACTGGAGAAACAGAACATTAATTAATTTCTTTGAACTCACCAGAGACAGGCAGCACAGCAAAACAGCATACTGAAATCTGGGAGAGATAAGGTCCTCCAGAGTGACATAAACAAGATCTACATACCTGGAGAACAAATTCCTTAAGGCATAACTTGGTAGGAATTCTTAAATAGGAATTTCGATTAATTGCTGGCAGCTGTGTATAGAGTACCCAGAGAGTGAGAAACTCTTGGGGGTCTGGCAGAAAGAGAATTTAAGTAATCACAGTAAAATATAGTAAATGTTCTTAACAAAAGCTACTTTCCAGAGGACTTTGTCAATCTTCACTTCTGGGTCTTTTTGGTGGACAAAAACATGAAATATCAAAATAAGGATTTTGAAAAGGTAAAATAAAATGTGTTCTTTATTGTATTTTTTACACAAATGTACTATGACATCAGTTTTAAGTTCTGTGACTCTTATTTTTCATTGTAGTATGTTTTATTGTAGTAACTTTGGTTTATAATACTTTATATAACTTAGAAGTATGGATTAATACCTATCCATACATATATAACCTCGCCACACCCACCACCATAGCACCACTAATCCTCCATTCTGTTTCATTGGGACCCCTGCTGCTTTTCTCCCACCCACACTTCCATTGGTAGCCTTAGTTCTTTGTCAGATTTTTAGTATTTGTTTTATTTTACTTTTGTTTGTTTGTTTTATTTCCATATATTCTACATATAAGTGAAACACCCAGTGTTTGTACTTTTCCTTCAGACTTACTTCATTTAGCATAATATCATAAAGTTCTAGTCATGTTGCTGTAAATGGCAAGATTTCATTTTTAATAGCTAAGTAGTATTCCATTGTGTGTATATATATATGACCTCTTCTTTACTAACTCATCTGTCCTTTGGTACTTAGGTAGTTTCAATACCTTGGCCATTATAAATAGTGCTGCCCATGAATGTAGGCGTACATGTATACCTTTGAATTAATGTTTTTGCATTCTTTGGGTAGATAACTAGGAGTGAACTAGATTATATGGCTATATTTTCAATTTCTGAAGAAACCTTCACACTATTTTTCCTAAGTTCTGGACCAGTTCATTTTCCCGCCAACAGTGTAAGGGTTCTTTTTTCTCCATATCTTCACCATCATTTGTTTCTGGCCTTCTTGATATGGTCATTCTCACAGATATAAGGTGTTTTTGGATTTGATTTACATTTTCCTGATGATAAATGATAATGAGCATTTTTATTTCATGTGACTGTTGGTCATCTTTTATCTTCTTTGTAGAAGTATCTATTTAACTTTTGTACAATTTTTTTGTTTTCTTTCTGTTGAGTTTAATAAGTTCTTTTTAGATGTCAGATGTTAATCCCTTGTCAAATGGATGATATGCAAACATTTCTTCCCAACTAGTAGGGTGTCTTTTAATAATATTTTGTTTCAATCTGCAGAAGCTTTATAATTTGATGGCATCCCTTTTCTTTATTTTTGTTTTTATTTTCCTTGTGTTAAGAGTCAAGGCCCCAAAGATATCCTTGAAATCAATGTGACAAAGTGTCTTGCTTCTGTTTTCTTTTATATGTTTTTGAGATTTCTGGTCTTATATTGAAGTCTTGAATCCATTTTGAGTTCATTTTTGTGTCCGTTGTTTAAGATAGTTGTCTAGCTTCACACTTTTCCATGTGTCTGTCCAGTTTTCCTAACACCATTTGTTGAAAAGACTTTCCTTTCACCATTATTTGCTCTTAGTCTTTGCTGTAGATTAACTGACCATATTTAAGTTTGGATTTATTTCCAGGCCCTCAGTTCTGTTCCTCTGAATAGAGGAATTTTTTGAACTGTGGTTGTTGTGTTCAAAAAAACACTATTATCTACATCACAACAACTTGTTTTCACAGGTAGATGTATCAATTGGTCCTTGCCTTTTTCAGGCCCTCTAAATGTCAAACATGGATTTCTCCATTTTGCTAACTCAGGAACACACAGCTTCTCACCAGAGCAAGCAGTCTGTCTGCAACCTTTTATCTTGAAGCTGGAATAACAAGTTATCATTCACTGAACATCTACAGTACAAATTCTCCCTTTATTTTCCATTGTGTTAATTTATAAAGAATGATTGAATCTCTGCCTTGGCTCTCTGCTTAACATTCAATTTCTCCTGTTGAGATTGGAACTTGAACATAAATTTGATCTTATTTTGTTGGATGTCATGTATGACCTGATTTTTTCTTTTCATTATTTAATTTATTTTTTTTACTGTGTTCCATACTTTCAGCTATTGTCTGGGAGAACTGAGTCTGGTATAGATTACTACCTGCTTATCTTCAGTATTTCCATTGGCTAGAATTTTCTCTTCTTATGATATAAGTTCCATATTGGACTAGTTTAGATATCATGCTGAGACACCATTTGATGCTTCAGCTGCATAGCCAAATTTAACCTCCCTGTCTTTGTTCTTCATACAGTCAGTGTGCAAGAAAAGGAATTAAAATTTTATACTATAATAAAAGAATCATTATTTTTCAAAATCTTTATTTTTCTTCACTTCAAGCACCTTAACCATGAACCATGCCATCAGAACACTCAGAACTTTCCAACTTCTGGCTGATATAACATTACATAATAAGATCCAAGAGTGAGGAGGAGGGACAGCACTGGAGAGTTTCTAATATTACTTTCCCTTATTTTAAAGTAATTTTCAACTTACTAACCATTTCCATAAATAGGAGGAAAAACAGGCTTTCTCATATGTATAAATGCCATTAAATGAGAGAGTAAATCCTGACAGTGTATTTGTAATAACAGATCTTCACTAAAATGAAATAGGATGATCTGTGCAATGGGTACTTACTTATATTTTCTTCTCTGATGGTTATGTCTAAAGACTGATGCATGAGCTCTGAAATAAAATAGAATTTTTCCTGTTGTTTTTATTTCTATTATTCTCTCACTCATTATTTCATGTCAGTCCATTTTGCCTCTAACTCCAGTTGTAGATACTCAAAAACGTTCCCATTACCTTATAAACTACTTTGATATATGTGCCTGAATATTGGTGAAATCTGGTGGTTGTGGAGTATTCATCTTCACTGAGGACTAATTGTTTTATTACCAAGTGTAGATTGGTAAATTACTTGTCTTTGTAACATGGACAGTTTATAGACTACCTCATTTAGAACTTTTCCCCGAGATATTATTACCCTTTATCAACTGAGTAGGGAAATGTCGACTGGAGGACATCAAGACTCTGCAAGAAAGTGAACAGCTCTTTAATGATCTTTCAGTCAACAAGTATCTGTTGTTAAATGTGTTTAGCACCAGTTTAGAACTTAGATTTTTTTTGTGTAATATTTATCAACATATTCAGCCATTGGTATTTATTCTTAAAGGTGAAGTGTGACATAGTCACTGAGCATTATCTCAGGCCCTCACAAGTTACTCAATTTCAGTTATTTCTTAATGTTAGTTGTCCACACCTCAAATTTCCATACATTATAATAATTTTCAAGATTTTAAAAATAATTTTCTCTAAAATATTATGTTTTCTAGAGAGTATACATGAATAACATCAAAGGCATCTTTTTGTTATTTTATGTGTGCCATTTTCCAAACTACATGCATACATATTAGCCAAGAATTACATAACATGGCATAAATGTATTGTTAATTACATCACGGGTTAAATTATTTGACTAAAAAATGTTCTGACTTTATTGATTAATTTTGAAACATAAAATTCTCCATTATAACGTGGAGTTAAATGTTAGAAAATATTATTTAATACAAACATGTCACTTTTCTAGGTTTCTTTTCTGTTCTCATTGTATCTATTTTTCTTTTCTTTTTTTTTAAAGATGTATTTATTTATGCATACAAGCACTGGGGTACAGGCCAGAGGTGTGGGGGGGTGAGAGGATTCACCACAGAGAGCGGGGAGCAG
>JAGFMF010011756.1:5604700-5642765 GCA_019455555.1 Galemys pyrenaicus | reverse complement strand
CTCCCTGGCCGGCAGCAGGGATCAAACTCGTGCTGCAGTGGCTGCGGTTTGCTTCATAGTGTGTTGCTTAACCCACTGCGCCACCAGGGAGGCCCCTGTATCTATTTTTCTATAGAGCATTTCTGACATTGAAATTTACAGTTTTTTTAAATCTAGTTTTCCAGGATGTGTTCACCTTTAAAGCTGTTTATATCACTGCTTTATCCCCAAAGGTGAACCCTAATGTTTATTGAATGGATCATTGTAGAAATCTTCATATAAGAGGAAATAATTATAAATATTTAAACAAAACTTTGTGCTTGCTTTTAAGTAATTTCTTAACAGACATACTGACTGAGACAGACATACCTACTAAATAAATTATATTATTCTTACTTTTATCTCCCATTTCTGGTTCCCTGTCTTTTTGGAAATTTATGTAGTAATTTGCTATGCTTTTTCACAAACTGCAAAATTTTGTTAATTTTTTGTGGGAAAATTTTTGAAGTATAATTAAAATTTGGATCATAACATCTAAGAATTTCAGTCTACAGACAATGATTTCCATATAGCATGAATTACCAATCTCTTGTTTGGAAATTTATAAAATTATTCATTTGCTCCTTGTATTAGTCTGCTGTTGCCATCATCACAAGTGACTGCAGACTTAGTTGCTTAAAACAACACAAATTTATTCTTAAAGTTCTGAAAGTCAAAAATCCAAAATCAGTCCCACTGTGCTAAAGTTAAGATGTTGGCAGTCCATTTCATTCCTGACAGAATCCATTCCTTGCCTCTTCTGGTTAGTTTAGGCTCCTACATTCCTGCCTCATGGTCTCCTCATCTTCAAGGTCTGTAGAGTAACATCTCTCCTCTGTCATCACATTCTCTTATTCTTCTGTAATGAATTCTCTCTCTGCCTTCTCTTATAAGTACATGTTTTTACTACATTTATGGCCCACTCAGATAATCCAGGGTAATCTCCTTATCTCTATATCCTTAAATTAATCACAAATGTGAATTCATTTTGCCATGTAAAATAACATTGGCAGTTTCTAGGAATTAGGAGTTAGATATTTTGGTTTTATCCAATTTACTTCTCACCCTTCTCTATTAATTTAAATTCTATACTGAATACATTATGGTCTTCTAATAAAAAGCTTAAAAATACATAGTAAACATTTATTTTTATTGATGCTAATCACTACTTTCTATTTTAATAAAAACATGGTAAATTATATTTTCCAAGAAAACACATTCTTCTATCAAAATAGCATCTCAAAATAGACTAAATTTTGTTTCTTGGTATTATGGAAGATTGTAGAGGATCAGAGAGTTAGACAGATATTTAATTTGCTCAGTGTACGCTTCACATCTCAGAAAACAGCAACCAAAATTGATATTACTTCTTTCATTGTGTTCTGAAATTTCTCTCCTTCTCTAAATATTCTTATTTATGGAAAATGAAAATGTTAAAAAAGCATATACTTTGCTCAATTTTGCACTTTATTCCTTTTTAGACTGAGGCACTTTTCTGGATATACCACACCCTCTAAAATGTCCAATTATGTTTTTCGTAGATTGCTTCTAACTCTCTGAAGATCTCTATTAGCTCTCCCCTTTACTGACACACCTTTTTAGCCTTCAGAATGGCTGTCTCAGGGAAGCCTCTGCAAACCCTCCCACAGGACCTTGACACATCCATTTGTCCTGAATTTCAACTAGCTATTTTTTAGTCTATCTTCCTTGGTTGTGTGCCCCATTAGGGTAGGGACTGTATTCCTCAGACTGTAAGCCTAATATCCTGCCTAGCAAAGAGTAGGTATCCATTGGAGGTATACAGATAAGTAAAGATTTGTTCAATAATTGTGTGCTGATGAAATGAATGAAGTTTTATTTATCAATGAATTTACTAACTTCATTAACTTTTCAACCACTGCAACTTTTGACAGATACACATTCCATAGAGTGTGATACATAATAAGAACATGGGAAAGTTTCTCATTTGTCAGTGTTGATATCATAAAAACATAAATATGTGGAATATTTGGCATATTTTAGGGATGGTATCATATGGATCAGATGATACACTGGAAAATGAATTTGTGGTTCTGGCCAAATGACATAGTCAAAATGAAACAAACATGTCAATATCCCTCTGCAAACAGTGTCAATAGGTCATATTGGCTTCATCAAAGAACTCTGATGGAAGACCAGTTTTTCTATAAGGGCACCACAGTTATATTTATTATAAAACATACTTAAATAAAATTTTAACTTCTAGTGAAAGCACTCATTTAATGCTTTGGTAACTGAACTGATAATGTACTTTTGTTTTTATTGAAGTAAGTTCATTGTATTTATTTCAGGAATGCATCATTAAATAGTTTGGTAAAGAGATAGAAAATATAGTGTATATATATATGTAGTATATATATATTCTTTGAAAATAAATGTATTTTTAAAATGATCCTTATAGAATTTTATAGAATCAGAACATAGAAAGTTGGGATGTAAAAGTTATTGATTTACATTTATCTATTTACACAATGGAATATTACCTGGTGATGAAAAAGACAAACTACTGTGTGTAGGTTATTTTTAAGATGAGAGTACATATGTCCATAGAGGTATCAATTTGACCCAGATCATAGGGTATTAGAATCCTGTCCTACCTACTTAGTGTATTGCTATCTCTACTGTACCTTACTGAAGTAATTTAAAAACAGTTTTCACAAATCATTTATTCTTCCAAATTCTAAACCAGATACATAATTTGCATTTTTCTCTATTTGTGGTAAGAAGCAGTGAAAAGAGCAGTAGACTGGGACCATGTAATGCAAGTATATTGATGGATGTTCTTTGTTTTTTAATGAGGAATTCAGTGTAGGTACTGAGGCAGAAAGGGAGGAAGTCCCCCGAAACATTGCAGAATGACACCTATAAGACAGCTGCAGCCCATGCCGGAAAAGGAGGTTGCAGAATTGGGAAGTCATCTCTGCCCTGAACAGGAAGATGCTGGATTAGAAAACTGCTAATCAACAGGGAAGTTACCACCATGACAGCTGGCTCTGAAATCCGACAGCTTCTGTCACAATCTGGTGCCCCAAACAATGCCCTGCACCCAGTCTTTTTCTCCATGTAACTCCTATCTAACGTAAGTGCATCTAAACATTAGTATCTAAATCTTACACAGAATACTATCTTCAAAAAGAAATGGAAATGGAATTTTTAATGTAAAAGAGAGGACCAATACAGGGGGTTAGAATGGTTGATACGTTAGTCAATCCCCAGCATCCAACACACAGGTTTGATTTTTCTTATATGATCACTGGAAAATTTAACCATTCTAAATCCCAAATAAGATAATAAATGTAGAAGAGATGCAATTATTTACTATTATTCTGTAAGTCATTTGTTTCCTCTTAGTTAGTCCTACTTCTGTTTAGCCTATGTGGTATGCTAGTGGGATGAAATTCAACTATCTTAGTAGATTATCACCCTTTTATCCAATCCTTGACTAAATATGCCCATGAAAATAGTACAAAAGGGAATGGGGAATATGATATCTTTAGCTTGGACTTATTTCCATGGCTAAGTTTAGAAAAGTGTTTTAATGAGTCGTCTTGTTAGCAGGCTATAGCTTAATGCCATTTGGCTCTCCCTGACGACTCTTCTAAAATTATTCCTGATCTTAAGACTCATTTTACTTTAAAGTAAGCGACATGCTCTGAATTTTTGGCTGGTTCATTAATTCACTGATGAAGAACAAAGTGATGTTAGAAAACTTAATGGTGTCTTTTGGCAAAATTTTGGCCTAATAAGAGGATTTTAATACCTCATTCAGGTTTTAAGTTACTGGTCTGAGAACACTTCATTTGGAAACTCCCCATTTTCCAGTGGCATGCACTGGGCTGTGCCCTCTGTCATAAGCCACCTTTATTTCAAGTTGCTCTGTCTTATCTGTCTTCACCCCCGCCCCACAATATTTGCCATGTTGTTCCTCAATTGTTTCTATTTCCATAGTTCTGTGAAATAAAAATGTAATGTATATACCTACATATGCTCTTTAAGCTCTCTGGGATAATGAGCCATATTTATTGTGGGTGAGAAAGATGATCACTAATTTGATTTTGGGGAAAACATGACACAAATTAATTTTCAGTATTGGCAGGTATTTGTACTTGCACTTCCCTCTGCTTAAAATAATATTTCCTTGCTATTTGAAAAATGAATTCAACATTATGAATTTGTAAATATTGCTCAAAAGGATTATGAAGTTTTTCTGTCAATACAGGTTACCCTAACTCTTAACTGCATAGTGATAATCTGAATTGCTCATGTCTTTGTGCCTGGTCTTCCATTTCCTTATGTGTGAACAGGATGAGTTTCTTTGGTAATATTCTGAAAACCTATGAAATGTTTAGTTACTAAGTTTAAAGCAATGCCTCTTGCCTATCTCACAGATCTGTTCCTAAATAGAGATATTAGGGTACAGGCCTGAAAAGTACACAACTAACCTCTTTTTTCTTTCTCCTCCTCTTCCCTTTTCCTTCCATCTATTTCATCTCCTTATACTTATATAAGATTTAATTTAAAAAAATAGACTCTGAGAGGCTGTCTTTCTTTACATGATGAGAACTTGAGGCAGACATGGCTGTTAAGAAGAAAGAGTAGAATTATTGTGGAGTCTTATTTTTCCTTAGAGGAAGTAATGAGACACATACTGCACCAGAATAGTGTCAACAGGAAAAGTTTCTACTTTCTTCCTTAGGCTGGTTGCTCATCATGAGCAGTTACATATTCAAATGAATCTGTCAGGGACAAGAGTCTGGTGCTTGAGTTCCTGCTCGGCCCGATGACATTGATTTGTGAGCATAATGCTCGGCTGCGGGATGTGTGACAGATAAATTTTATCAAAATTAAGGCACAATTAAACATTTCATCTTCCTAATTACTGGCTGTAGATTCAGCCTGATGACCATGTGCTGTAAGAAATCAGCGACCATTACACATTTTAATGGAGCACAGCTGTCTTACAGCTTGGTAATATTTGCACAGTGCCACAGAACTGTAATTTATGATAAAAAGAAAAAATGTGTATTGGCGCTTTTTTGCCAAAATAGATTAAGGATTCATATACTTTAATGAGATTTGGACCTAGTCTTGGATTATCGTTATAAATGATTTATGTGCATGTTGGTGGACTCCTGTAGTTCGGAGTTGATTTGTGTTTTGGTCTACCAATATGTAATTCAATATTTATTCTTGAGCCAATGCCTATTCCTTCCCCCCTTTTCTCTTTCTTTCACATCTTCCAGTCCTTTCACCTTTCACAAAGAAGGCTAGATGGGAAGGGAAACAAAGCAAAAAGGCAATGGCAGGAAGTAACTTATTATAAACAACTGTAGCTTCTTTCCAACTCAAGGGGAGCAAGTTTAGAGGAGGATGGAGGGGGTATTGGCTGCAGGAGCAGAGGCAGCACGTGGGTCCCTCTGTGCCATGCTGGCCTTAGGTATGGCCACAAAAGTCCATGCCCACTGGAGGCAGGGCAGCAGATGGTTCTCCAGGACCATGCCTGACCCAGAACTGGCCTTTGCTCTTCTGAGAAGATGAGTAGCCAATAATTAAAACCTCCTTCTCTATTTCATTTATAAAATTAGGGGAAAGACTAATCTCACATACTCTCTCCTTTACTGGGATTCATAGGAGTACTATTGAGGATGTTTATCAACTACTTATAACTATAAAGAGGTAACGTAGCACTGCTACCTGTTCTTTGACTACTACTGTAAAGATTTCTAGGCAGTGAACTTGGCACTACTTGCTGCTAACTACTGTGGTATGTGTCCCTTTATCACCAGTCTTACTGGAAAAACTCTTGAAAGTGTCTATTGTAAATGAATTGCTTTCAACAGATTGGTCATGGGTAGGTCACAAGTAGTCAAAAAAAGGTACGTGAAATTTGTATGTAAACTTTGTGCCTAGTGCATAGCTGTTAATACACTGGGTAGTAAATGAAAATCATTACACCTGGTAAGTAAATTCAATGTCGATTGAATTTATCCAGGCAAGTTGTACCATAGTCTCCTATCGTCTTTATCTGAAAAAGATCCATATCTCTTCAGAAATATTTCTTTTCAGAAAGCACACTGTGGATGAGAGAAAAAGGCGAGATACCAGAATCTACATGAATCTGTTCGATTTAGGTGTTAACTTGCCTACTGAAAACAGAGAACATATCCTAATGAATTCCAAAGGCCTAAATATATATATGTAACAGGGAAAGAAGAGCTCATCTTTTTACCATCCCGATCTTCTCCAGGCTTGATTTATTTCGGCACTCATATGCTGGAATGTTTCATACTGTACCAGGTTGCATATGCTTGCACACTAATTCTCAATTGCCGTATGCAGTTTGTGACAACCATCTGCTTCGACCTCCCTTTGAGTTCTTTCTCCCACTCAGCCCAGCTGAAGTAAAAATATGGACAGAAACAACTTCAGCAGGGAAATGAAAAAGTTAATAGGAGAGTTAAAGTTATATTGTGTATCTGCCGTTCTCATGGATGTGCTCCTGTAACTTATGCTCCACTTATCAAATATTTCTGAAGTGCAAAGCCTGACACTTAGCAGAAAGCTGTAAAAATTGCCATGTTTCCTCTGACAGTCTTGGCTGGGGAGGAAAGGTAATAATAAAATATGTACATCTAGTGCACATGTCGATGTAGAGCCACTAGAACTGCTCCAGCAACCTAGACTTACAGTATGTAGCACCTTGTCACACAGCAGAGGGCAAGTGGGGAGAGGAGGAAGGAAGAGGGAGGCAAGCATATTTGAGAGTGCCTGAAAAAATCAACAACATGTTTTGGAGCTTGACTTGGAAAGGAGGGTTGATAAATGATAAATATTTCCTAAAAATTATTGCATTAGAACATAGGAAAAAGGACCTGTCTAATTATGGAGCAAGATTTCTCTCTCTCTCTCTCTCTCTCTCTAGAGTATGAAAAGAGAACAAAAAAAGAAGTCTGAGAATTTTATAAACAGCTATTAAATTTATTTGGTTGCTAGATTAAAAGAAGTATTTAATTTACCAGAAAACATACCATTACCAGGAAAACAACTACATTTATTTTACTTTATCAGATCAAAGCACCAGGTATATCACACCTGATTTCATGAATGCTGAAAGGTGAAAAAAATCATTTCTTGAGTTGGTGAGAAGTTTTTATATGTCTCAAAGTGTGGTATCTAGCTCTTTCATGCCATTACTATGTTTGACCTTAAGTGCAAATAGAGAAATAATCCTGGACCAAAGGAAGAATGAGTAGCATGGGAGATTTATGGGAGTACAGAAGAAACATGAGGAGAAAAGTAGGCAAGAAAAAGCTGAATGTGTAGAGATAAAACCAAAGAGCAATCTCAAATAAAACTGTATACTCAGAACACTGCCATCAAAGTCTTCGTGTTCCAAAATTATTAATATTTTTACAGGAAAAGCACAAAGCAAGAACATGAACTTGGCAGATAAAGGAAAAAGAAATGTCCTGGATATAGCGTTGATGAGTTTCAGATGGAATCAAATATAAAGTCTGATGAATCATTACTAAAATGGGCAAAACACAAGTTCAGTGTGTTCTTTTGGTGTCTGAACCACCAGATTCTGTCTAATTATAATTGATCAATTCTAAAAGTCACAAAGATTATTTGTTGCAGTTTACCTTTTCTTTTAAACTTAGGTAAGCTAGCAGAAAAATATTAAATATATCCGAATCACATTATATAAATTCGCCATTTTACCTTATAATTGCTGAAGGAATTTTTAAATCCTTTTAAGTCACTCAAAGGTAACAGTTAATGATCAAATATATAGTGCATAGGATTTGGAGTCAGCCTGGGTTAAAATTCAACTAGAGTTTTAGCTCTGTCATTTATTGACTTATGAACTTAAACCTCAGTTTCTCTATTTGTAAAATAACAGAAAACAGTACCTGTTTTCTTGTTGTTATGAAAAATGAGAAAATATATGCAAATAACCTAGCATATTACTTAGTACATAATAAACACTCAATAAATGCTAGTTACTCTTAATACTGTCAAAAGTCCAGAGGGAACAAATGAAAAAAAAAAAGTTTGATGGGAAATGGGAAGAGAAATGCTAAGAAATGACCAAGGACAGTGTGTTGCACCTGGGACTCTGGGTTCTTTCTTGAGTGGGTGGTGAAACCTACTTAAAGGGCTAACTTGTTCTCACACTGCCCGCCACCCCCTAAAAAATTTTTATGAAACTTCTCTTTGAAGTTTGCTTTTACAAACAATGAAGCAAATGACCCAGCCAGAATATGCATAGATGTGATTAATCTTGAACTGAGCCTCAGCGTGAGTCAGCACAGAGGAAGGATATTTGAAGGTAAGGGGCCCACCAACAGAAATTTCGAACTCCAGTTATCGTATGAAAAAAGCCTCTTCATACTGTTGGGAAAAGATGTCCCGAACAATTTCCACAAATAGGTTCATGGAGCCCACTCACCCCAGACCAAAGATATCCAAGACAACAAGGACTACAAATCCCATAATGTCATCACCATCGAAGGGAGGAGTGCTGGGAACTGAGGATGGAGTTAAGCAAACAGCTTTGGTATATAAGCAGACATGCAGGCCTTGGAGATGCTTGGTGTTTTGGCAGTTTTCAATATGCTATTGGGGTTCTAGCTCAGCAAAACTGGTAAGACACGTTCACCAATTTATCTCTCTCTTTCTCCCTGAGTTATTCCTTTTTTCATTTCCCCTTTTTTTGTAAATAAGCCCTTCATTAACCTTTGTGTGCCTGCAGCTGAGTCTCATTACAGGTCCCTTTTAAGGGCACGGGTGAGGACCCACAGTCAGGCCAGCCCATTTCACACTGGGATTGCCCTAGAACAATACTTCTCTATGTATGGACTGCCCTATAACTAGCCAATGAACTTCAGGCAAGTCCACATTTCTTTGCCGCTAACCCACTCCTCAGTCAACAAAATTTAACTGCTTTGTCTCAATTTCATTCCCAAAACCAATATACACTCCTTCCTCTGACCTATTTGGGGAGACGAATTTGACTTTTTCTCTTACCTCCTTGCTTGTTGACCTGCAATAAACATTTTCTTCTTTCAAATCTGATGCCATAGGATTGATACCAAATGCCAGTGGATTTCCTTTGGCCAATAAAAGGAAACAGAATTTGAAGAGAAGGAAAGTAGTTTAATTTGTTGATAAAGTGAAGAAAGCAGCAGACTTACGTCTGAAAGACCCAATGTTCTGCTCCTGGCAGAGGGCAGAGTATTTGGCAAGATAGCAGAAGTGGGGAGTGGGCAAGGGTCAGCATGTCCATCCTTGCAGCACAAGTGCCTGGAGGTTTTGGTTGATGCCCGCTTGCTTTCCCTATCACCTGGTGGTCAGCAATTCAGATGTAATCTTTTTAGTGATGCTCTTACCCCTCCAAATGTGAAAAAAAGTTTGGGTAGCCCAGAAGGTAAATAAAGGAAATGGGAGAAGTTATCTTGTGGGACAGAAATCGAGCAAGGCCTTCAGTGCTCTCTCAGTATCCTCCTCTGTAGTTCAGGTAGCAAGTACAGAATGAGAAAGTGAGATGTTCAGTTTGGTTATTCAAGAATATGTGACCTTTGGTCATCATATGATGGTGAAACTTAACTACCTGTATTGCACATGCCATCAATTCTGCAAATACTTTGTAAAACCATGGTTTGTGGTTTCATTTCTACAAATATAATTGTTCTCTACCAAACTGAACTGGTTTATCTTATAAGGCTAAGCTTTTGCTACATTTTGTTGATTAATACTTAGTCAGTTTGAAGTGTGTTTGTGTTACAGATGTTAATACATAGGTATCCACATTTTTTACTAAATTTTAAAAAGTTTTTATAATTTGATTTTTTCTATTTTATATATTTTTACATTATTTTTCATTTTTGTACAGTGTACACTTTCTCCTCTCAAGTGTAGTCCCCATGAAATTCCCACCACCAATTCACCCGTGCCCCATCAACACAGTCCCTTGTGCTCTTCCCACTCATTTTGTTCCTTATCCCCCCTCCTCCCCTGGGAAATGTCTCAGATTTATAGTTGTCTATTGATTTTGATTTTTAGTTTATTATAATTAATTTTTTTCCTTAGTCCATTATTTGTTTCCTTTACATTCTTCCTATAAGTGAAGCCATCTAATATTTTTCCTTTTCTTTCTGGCTTATTTCACTGAGCATAATTTGGATTTTTGAAGGTAGTCTCTATTATGTTTCTTAATATCTCCCAGAAATGGAAAGACCTGATTGCCCTTATTTTTATTTTCAGCTATCTGGTTTGATCTATCTACTTTGATTTGTGTTGTACAGCAGGATTTTTAGTTACCAGATGCCTAAAACACATAGGTTAAAAGCAGGTCAATTTCAATACAAGTCTATCATTTTACAGTTTAGTGAATATATTTACAAATTCCATAGTAACAAGTCTGTTGACACAGGCACAGTTAAATTATCATCCACAACAAACAATCCAGTAGGAAAATGTTTTCTTCAGACTCTGTGCACTTACCAGCCACTGATGAGAACACCTGACTCTGGGGCTTATGAAAGTTTGAAGTAGTAGAAGAGCTGTAGCTTGGGGCTCGTGTTAATGACCACAGAATCCTCAGTCTGCAGCCAGAGCTGGCAGAGTCCACAAGAAACAGCAGGGCTTAAATAGCTCACTGCTAGTCCTAGCAGGGTTCTTGTCCGTCAGATATATCCATTGCATACCTATTGTGTGCACACCACATCTTTTCACTTGCCAATTCAGCACTGAGAGGTTGGTTTAGCTCTTTTTATCTTTATGACCTGCAGACTGGTAACAGCATTTCTAGCAGTAGGTTCATTTTAACAATAATTTATTCCAATAAAACAAGGTGGATGTTCCCTAGATATGGTCACCATATGTCCTGAATTTTCTGGGATAATCCTGATTTCATGTCATTTTATTTTCATTCCAATTAGGCTACTAGTGAAATACATAATGCAAGGTGATTTCAATTTTTTATTATTCTGAGATTTCAGAAAATGAATTGGCGTATCAGAAAAAATTATTTTGCTAGACAATGTTTATGGATTTCTAGTTTAGAAAATGAGGTTACTGGGTAGGCTGTGGTATTCCTTATAAAGGAATTTTGTTTTTTATTTTTTGTACAAAATTCTGGTATTTCAGGAAGTTGTGCTAGCATATATGTACACATTTGGCTCCATAGATGACTTGACGTCCCAGTTCTTCTATCTTTTTGCCCCTGCACCACTGATGGTTACATCCTGTCGCAGTCATTGATCTTACATATATTTGGAATCTTTAAGTTTCAATTTACAGTGACCACAGCTCAAACTTACATAAACAACAAAGGGTATTAAATCACATATTTGAAGAGGCATCCCAGGGCTGGCTGTAATTGGGACTGGAACTTTGAAACTCTTAGGAGTTGTCAAGGAATCTCAGTCAGTCTCAAGCAATCTCTCTTTCTCTTTCTATTATGATGACTTGATCCTGGGATTACATACATAATCTCTGATAGTCCTCAATGTCTTCATGGTCTCATAATGACTCCAGTAGTCCTAGACCTTGTAACTTCACATCTCACTGGCAAAAGAAAGATTTCATGGAAGAGATATGCTAATATTTCCTATGCTTCACTGTCTGCTTAGTTCCTCCACCCTGTCCTCGACCAATTAACTTGGCCAGAGGGATAGGATTCAATCAATATTACACTTTAAAATTTGGAGGTGCCAAATTTACATTACATGCCATACCATCTAATTATAAATGGTTCTTTCAAATCAAAATTTGGCTTCTGTTACCAGGAGAGGGGAGGGATGCTAAAAAATAAAACAACAAATGTCTACTGTAAGTCTTGTGTTTATGCGTACCATTAAAACACAATTTCCTAGAACAAAAGAGCATGCAACATGAATATAGGCAAACCATGTTATATACACATGTTGAGAGGTCAGACACAAACACTAGCTCAAAGTTTCTTTCTCACAGGACAGGCACATAGCTCAAAGGTTAAATTTCACATCTGAGAGGTTAAATTTCACATCTGAGTCAAAGTGCTACCCAGAGATCTTTAGTTTCACTTGTAAGTAATAAAAATTACAAATGTTAAAATCAGTAAATTCCAAGTGGATAGAAGAAAGAGGTACAATAATAGCAACATTTCTTTTTAAAAACCTAGGGATTATTAGGAATCCAGAGGGCCTTCATTCACTGAATAGAGAATCATGGTTCTAATACCTTATAAACTCTTCGTATGGTATTGCTCCATTATAAGGATAATCTCGAGGAGCTTGTTTAAAATACACATGCTAGGGTTCCACTCCAAACCTCTGAGTCAGTATTTCCATTGGAAAAACCCAAGAATCTATTAGGGAAAAGCCTAATAACTGTCCAATGCATAAAATATCTTTTGGAGTCTGAATTGCACTGATCAATATTGCCATGATTGCCTGGTACCTCAAGAATAAAATGCTCAACATCTCTCATAATCAGAGAAATGCAAATTAAAACCACAATGAGGTACCACCTTACACCGGTAAGAATGGCACACATCAAAAATAAAACAGCAATAAATGATGGTGAGGATGTGGAGAAAAAGGAACTCTACTACACCACCAGAGACAGAGTGGGGAGCAGAACAGGTGGACAGACTGGAATACACTGCTGAGGGGAGCAGCGGGTGAGGCAGGAGAGGTCTGCTGTGCCATGTGGGTTCCCCTCTCTGGCTGGCGGTAGGGCTTGAGCTTGTGCTGTAGTGGCTGCAGTTTGCTTCACAGTGCCTTGCTTAACTCACTGTGCTACCAGGGAATCCCCCCCACCCCCCACCCACTTATCTTTTATGAGTCATATGGATTTAAGCAGAACTGGGAAGGTGTTTGCTACTAAGAATTGCTGCATTCATTCAACAAATATTTGTTTTATATTTATTTTGTTCTTGACACCAAACTAGTAGGCAGTAAATAAAAATATACATTAAAGAAAATAATCAGAAGTGATCTCTGGTTTTATGGATTTTA
This sequence comes from Galemys pyrenaicus, assembly GCA_019455555.1. Lineage (NCBI taxonomy): Eukaryota > Metazoa > Chordata > Mammalia > Eulipotyphla > Talpidae > Galemys > Galemys pyrenaicus. The sequence continues at coordinate 5,629,704 of JAGFMF010011756.1, read as the reverse complement.
TGGTGTTATAGGGATCTCATTTAATAAACAAGAGATACATAGATATACTTAGATATCTGTAACTGTAGATTTGCAGTGATTACAACAGTGAAAGTACATAGCAGAAGGCTAGAGCAATGATAAGGAAACCCAGTATCTTTGAGTGAGTCTTAACTACATCCCTATCAGTCTCCCCAGGTTTGTGATACATTTGATTCTCCAGTATTAGATGACAGACATTAGGACAAATTCAAGGTAAATCAAATTTCACTGCAGCATGACTAGGGAAGCAAACTGGCTCAGATAATGTAAATTTAAGAACATCACAGAAAGTCACCTTAGGGTAACATCCCCATACTGCTATTTATTATCATATATATCCCTAATATTTGCTTATATGAAAGCTGCAGTTATTTCCTAATTCAAAGACCTAGCACAAGGAATTGCTGCTTCTATTATCTTCAGTATTTAGAGTAACAAATGTCAAGCTATGTTGTAGCTGTGAATGCTATGTGTTTGAAACAGCATTTGATGATCACTACAATTTAATTAAATCACTGGACTTTGCTGTTTTTTCTCCCACATCAAATTGAACATTATGAAATATCAAAGTGAAGAAATTTTGTCACTTGCATTCACAAGTATAGATGACTGTCTATTTCATTCTGTTTCTTTTCTATTATTATTTCAGTAATGTTTCTATTATTACTCAATAATAAGTAAAATACTACTAATTTTAATGGTTCTTTTGTAAATGAGAATTATTGTTGCAATAAATTACACATTTTCATTTTAAATACTGATGTCCTGAGGTTTGTTGACTCAAGTAACAGAGTGGAAGTGAATATTTTGAATATCTGCATATATTTTTGTTGCCAAATGTGTATCTGCTGCGCAGGGGCACAGAAGCCAAGAAATCATGCCACCAGTTTTGAAAAAAGTTGAATACAAGGTCACCTGGCAGGAGACTGAAGGCAAGGGTCTCCAATCAGTCTCCCAGAGGATGAGGCTTTGAATACTATTTATGGGAGCTGAAAACAATTATGAAAATGCAAATTAATAGATCTTGATTGGTGGGTACTTTTTGCTAAATCATGATGCCCAAAACTGCAACAATACTGAGCATGCCTTGCTTTTGAATGTTGTCAGATTAACCACTAACTGGGCATTTTAGTTCCATCTTCCATGCTATTTTTGGTCTGGACAATGAGGAGACACCTCGAGGATAATGAACACTCTTTTGGGTCTATGCTCTGAAACACATGTTAACTGATGAAAAACCATTTTTTCCCCTTCACTTGATATGTAGCAGACTTTTTGTCCCATTGTTGCAAGCTTACCCTGCTGTTCTTGAAAGATAAACAGAGATAGGAAATGATCCTCGTGACCCACACGGTTTCAGTTTCAGACCTCAAGTTGGTATATAAAATAGAATTATATTAATTTTACTAAGTGGAGATTAAAATATTGTGTAATATAAATGCTATGTCTAAGACAATGGACTAAAAACTATCAGGTAATCCTTTATAACATTCAATAACATTCAATAAACATCTATAGTATTTTCATTTTAGGTTGAAAGTTCAATATAAAAAAGTTCACATCTCACTAATATATAGGATTATAAGATTATGTTATTCTTGTTATAAAATCAGTTTATTTTCCTGTAAAATAGTTTATTATGCAATATATTATTTAACTATGGCAGAATTTTAAAAATAGCTGTTTAATTTATAATACACCTTTTTTGAGACTGAATTGTACTGATCAATATTACTGGGATTGCCTGATATTATATATATATATATAGTATAATAATAAAAGACCTCTGTTCATTATAAAATACATGTTACTAGGTTGAGGTTACTAGGTTTGTATTTTGGAGTAGGATACCAATGATCATTAAACAAATTATTCTTTACACACAGTTTTTTTTAAGTACATTTTGAGATTTGCCTACTTGATACTGAAATATCTTCAGGACAACGAAAAACTCAATCAAGCTGATATTTGATTTTCTAGCTTAGGCATTTCAAAATACTGAGAGTGCTGGGTTTTGTTTGTTGTTGTTTTGTTTTTGCTTTGTTTTGTTTATGTTTTACAGCAAAAGACATAGCCATAGAAAATCCTTATTTCCAAGCTAATGAACATGTTTCTCCTTCTTGTTATACAGCATAATAAAAGGTGCCCGCAATCAGTATACTCATTGGAAAATATAGTATGTAGCAATCTTTTGTCTAAGTAACACCTCTTTTAGAAGATCCAATATCAATATAATAGATGCCATTCTTAGAGGGAAACCTTTTGGGGAAAAAGTGAACACCAAAAACTAGAAAGACAAAAATGGAATGATTGTGTACTTATGAATACTGAGTTTTGGGGGGATTCAGATGATGTGCTATATTTGTCAAGCAGAAGAAGCTTGGTGGTGAGCAAAAGAAGACATACTTTCAAGAGGAAGAGATCGAGACCTGATGACATTGTTGACATTTCTAGATCCAGCTTTACTTTGCAAGTTTATGAAATCAATGATTTTTATACTTTTATTTTGTGTTTGGCTTTTGTCAGTTGCAACCTCATGTCCCAATTAATAAATCAGATACTGAAAAAAATACCAATGTGCAATGTTCTATTTGTGGTTATGAGAGAATGAAAATATAATACAATGTGATTATATATTCATGATCTTTATTAGCAATATTTTAATGTGTATGATAAGATGATATTTCCTTATCCTTTAAAGCTATCTGAGTTAAAAAGTGTATTAGAATTGATAACAGTTTGATTGAAGGCAAAATAGCAAACTAAGATAAAGTTTTTATATCTTTAATTTAGTAATTACTTTTGTAAGTACATAGTGTGGGAGGCTCTGCAACAGCACATTCTGCAAATCCTACTTATAGGAAAAAGACAAATGAACAGAATTAATTCTCAGATGTATCATAGATGCTCACCCATGTTTTGTACAGAGTCAATTTGATATTCTTAACCATTTGTCTTTACAATGTTGATGACACTAAGTTCAGTAAGTTCTGTTTACTTACGCATGGAACAAAATGTTATACATCTGGGGAATAATAGTACTTAAAGGAAATTAAAAACTGTGAGCACATAAACTATCCAAAAGATCATTGAATAATTACACATAAGTGATAACTCATAGAAAAGTGACAAGTTTTGATGATTCTTAAGCAAGCTTATGATTCTTAAGCAAAAAACAACTTGATAGGTAAGAAGTAGAGTCCCTAGAGCTTTTTAAGATGCATTTTTTTTTATGTTTAGTTTTCTTGCACACGGGCAACAAATGCATTCTACATTTTAGCCTAGTGTTTACCTGTCATCGAATGAAAGTTTGTACTTGCACTTTATGTTAATGTAAACTATAAAAGAGACATACTACTTTGTACATTACTGGATAAATGAACTTGTTTCACACACCCAACCTTATCTCTAAATCACCACCATAGAGATAAAAACATAAGGATCATTTCTGATACCAAAGATGTGTTAACCTGTCAGTCCTGGGTCCCACTCTTTGATAATTTTTTATCACCTGATTATCATGCAAGATCAGTAGAGGCCTGCATGAACTCCTTATACTTGTTCTAGTCCTTCTGCTTAAGTTTTTTTTCCTGTTTCTTATATTTTCATGTTCACAATCAGCTTTTCTTTCTTACTGGTGATGTTGGTTCCTAATCATAGCTAATGACAAAATTCACCAGTTTTTAAAAATTTACCAAGCTTTATTTTATTAATCTGTTTCTCTATATATCAATCAATCTATAGTGATTCTCACTATACTTTTATGATTTACTGAAGTACCTGGTTAAATTTGACTATGTACTGGTTATTAACATTAAACATTATTTGGGAAATTAATATAAAGTCTAAGATGATGATACTTCCCTTGATAGAAAGTGTTATGAGTTGAACTGAGTCCACCAGAATTTTACATGCTAAAATTCTAATCTCAGAAAATGAAGTTATCTGGAAATATGGCCATTAAAGATGTCATTGTAAAGATGGGGTCATACTGGTATAGACTGAGTATAAGTCATTAAAAGGGGAAATTTGTTTACAGATATATACACAGGGAGACTGTCACAAGAAGACTGGAGTTAAGCTGTCATAATTAAGGAAATAGCTTATGCTAGGGAGAGGCCTTGCCTAGAACTTTGAAAGGGAGGATGGCCCTGCCAAAGCCTTGAGCTCAGATTCTAGTTTCCAGAACCAAGACATAATAAGTTTCTGTTGTTTAAAAGCCACCAAATATGGGGTTCTTTGTCACAGCCACCTTAGGAAATTTATATGGAAGCTGTGTTTTGTTTTCACTATGGAAAAGGATAAAGAAACCTGTGTTTTTGCTGGTGTGTATAATTTATGCTTAGAGGTTGATCTTTGGATCACTTACATTGTCCCTTTTCCTCCTTTAATAAGCTACTAGATGGATACAGCTCCTGAATCAGCAGTCAAGACAAAAGAGCTCAAGGCCAAAAGAACACCTCTATGGGAAGACCCTTCAACCTGAGATGTAGCATGGCTTTTCTGCTACATGTACTGTCACATATTACATTTTCTTGTGTTTACTATTTCTGGTTATTAGTGTTGTATCTTTACCCTACAGGACTCAGCTTGAGCTAAAATATATTTTCAAGAGAAATCCCAGATACATTTTTAGTTTAATGAGCCAAATAGCTCAGTTTCCTAAGAAAGGTCATTTGAATGAAGGGTTCAGTACACTTTTTCCAGTAAATTAAAAAAAAATTTTAAAAATAGCTCTTTAGAAAGACAACTAAATCTAAATTTTCAGAGACAGTGTTTTCAGAGACACTTGAAAACATATGGATGAGACAAACACTTAACTATAATTAAAAACTTTATTGGTTGAAAATTTATTAACTAACTTAATTTAGCTCTAGATTTTATCCTGATTTAAGCAGAATGTTTTCTCATTTTTTTCCCTGGCTTTCCCTAGTCATCAGGCTAGTTTCTAGGCTGTCTTTTTTCTTTCATGCACTATCCATATCCAATCATAAATGTCTATTTGCATAATTCTTAATACCAGGTCTGCAAGCAGAAATAATAGTGATTCCTTATATCTATAGAATGCCACGTTGTGCAAAAAAACACTTAACAGAAGCTCCTCTAAGTCCCCTACACATATAACCTACCAGAGGAAGAAAACTTTCTATTTATTCTTGAGCACATTGCGGACCAGCAGTTAGTAGGCACCTGGCCAGCAATTTGCTTATATTTGTACTCCACAATGGAGCAATTTCTATCAAGTTCTGTTTGACTTTAAAACTACATAAGTGAAGCGCACTTGTTATTGTAACTGTGTAATTTAAGTAAATGTTATTTAAATACCAAACCAGTGACAGGAGTAAAAAAGGAAAGAGAATTGTATCTTAAAAACTAAAGAGGCAAATCACATTAAAAATTAATTTCAAATTGGCTCTGAGATAAACGTCATAAAAAAAGAGAAATAAATATGAAATACTCTATATAAGTTGCTTTACAAATGCCTTTAAATTTATCTTATTTTAAATACATAAACTACAAATCATAAGCCATACACCTATGTATGATTCATAAGGGAAAGAAAGAAAACTCATCTCCAATTAGCAGAGTCATGCTGTGGTTAGCAAAATAATGCTTCCATTTAATATGGCTACATACTAATCCTCAGAACCTGTGATTATGCTACCAAAAGAACCTTATAGATGCAATCAAGAATTTTTAGGTTGAGCGTTTATCCTGGTTTATGCAGTTGGACCCAATGTAATTGCAAATAGGTAGGAGCATCAGAGCCAAAGAAGGTTTAATGACAAAAGTAGGGATCACAAGGGTGATTTCTGGCTTTGGAGATGGGAAGTAGTCAAGAAATATAAGTGCCCCATTAAAAGCTATTAAAGGCAAATAAATAGTTTCTCCTGTAGAGCCTGCAGTGGAGGCTCTGCTCCCTACTGACACCTTGATTTTAGTCCAGAAAGATCCATTTTGAATCTCTGATCTCTAGAATTATAGGACAATTATTTTGTGTTGTTTCAAGCCATTATACTTGCAACAATAGGAAACTAGTGTAACAGGAGCTGCAGTAGCTCCCTGATGCCTCAGATCACGAGTGGCTTTGCTGAGGTCTAACTCAGAGCTGGGCTTGATGGCTGACCCTGGTGTAAGCCATGGAGAGAGAGGACCACTGCTCCTGGTCCTGGAACTCATGGATGAGCATCTGTGCTCAAGAAGCCAACTTCTACTGCTGCTCCCCTAAGGCTGCTTCTACTGCTGCTCCCCTACCACAATGTAGGGTAGGCCTGGACAGCTGGTGGGGTTTCTCATATGAGTACCACCACAATGGGATTTATATGAACCAAATAGGTTTGAATTTTCAATGGGACATTTTGGTTTGAGATCTCCCTGGTGCCATTCAAGTTTCTTGAGACCTTTTTAGGATTGTAAAACGACCAACCTAATAGGAGCTTGACTGGCATCAACTAGCTGGCATTGTAAATAGATCAATCAGACTTGAAAGGTGAGGACTCTGAAGCTAGAAGCCAGAGTAATAGCCAGCTTGACCCCATTTACCAGATGGCTTCAGATCAGATTCACTGGGACTATGAAGGAAAGACCTTCATAGACAGATTCATGGGAAAGATTCTTCAGGACAAAAACCTTAATAGAATTTCACAGAGACCTGACTGCTACATCTGCCTCTGATATCACCTGCAAAGAAACACAGTCATTCAGTTCCCAGAGTCTCTAAAAGAGCCACTTGCTCTTGAAACAACATCCTTTCTCAAAGTGGAAACACTGGTGTCTATGGCACCGTCATCTACTGACCAGTGCTAACCAGCATTGTTGACCTATGTCCAGCCACCTGTGAGAACTGTGCACCACTTCTGATCTTCCAACACCAGCTCCTGGGGCTGTTGCATTTTTCATTGTCTGGTCCAGGGTCCAGGGCTGTCCAGCCTGGCCTTTGGACTGCTGCTATTGGTTGCTGCAGTGTCACCTCAGGAACCCTGCCTGTGATCACCTCCAGCTGCTGCCATGAGTTGGATCCTGGTCAGCCACATATTGGTGTGCACCATCTCCAGGGTCTCATTGAAGGGACAGCACCATCTAGCATGAGCAGCTTTGTTTTGAATTGCAGGACACGGGACACAATCTGGAGCAGGACAGCTGGCCATTTGTGGTCTTAGAAATGCTTTTCTTTTTCCTAATCTCCCTTTGGTTAATAGGGCCAACTGTTATTGTGCCCTGAACCTGAGCGGTGTCTTGCAATTGTGAGTGCTCAGGTGAGAATGCACAGTGACCTGTACTGAAACCCCACTGCCCTTTGCACTGTTTTACCCAGACACATAACTAAAGTAAACATTTGTTTGTCCATATGTGGAGATTAAGAATACATTCATGGGCCTCCCTGGTGGCGCAGCGGGTTGAACTCTACACTGTGAAGCATCTGCAGCACAGCAGCGCAAGTTCGATCCCTGGCTAAGGAGGGTACCTCACATGGCGCAGCAGACCTCTTCTGCCTCGCCTGCTGCTCCCCTCAGCAGTGTACTTTAGTCAGTCTGCCTGTTCTGCTCCCCACTCTGTTTCTGGTGAATCCTCTCACCTCTCGCAACTCTGGCCTGTACCCTAGCTCTTATGTGCATAAACAAATAAATCTTAAAAAAAGAGTACATTCATCTTTTAATTTAAACTAAAATGATTGCACTAATTACCTGTCATTTTTTAATGATTTTCCATTTACCTCACTTTTTAATTTTAATTGACAAACTGCATGTTCCAATTGTTTCCAATGAGAGGACTATACTACTCTGAGTGGTATCTTATTTCATCTACCTTCCTGTGGACACCATTCCACAGTTGTGTTCAAAGATCTTGCTTTGTTTCTGCTTTTGGCTTTATAACTTAGGTGGAAGAAGTCATTTTGCTACTTTATTATTTTCACTTGTGAAAACTAGAAGATTAGGTTTTTAAACACCAACAGTATATGATTTTAAAAATTTCATCAAATAATCTGACAACTTCTCTCACCTGTTTAATTTGAAGCTGAAACCCTTGGGTTTATCTGCGCTTGAACTCTGATTTAACTTGAAATTAAAGTCTGTGTGTTTCACAGCTGCTGGATGCCCCTAAACAGGGACTTATAACTGAAATATTTGAAGAATGCTGGAGTCAAGAGACCAGGATTTCAGATATGATTGATGCTAACTAGTTGGGGGTCCTTTGATAAATCTAATCTCTTTGGATTTTAGTTTTCTCATTTATAAATTATGAAGTTGAAGTCAATAATTTTAGGATCATTTTTTATTCTACAATTAAATGATTTTATAATTTAAATTCCAGGAAAATCCAGGCCTAAGAAATGTTGAATTTCTCTTCAAGGTGGAAAGAAAATTATTGTAGTTGTAAAATATTCCTGTACATTCCTGGAGTATATCTTCTGAAGAATTGAAAGTATCTGTTTAAGTCCTAAATCTTGCCTAATACCCTTGCCACCCCCACCCTTATCAAACAACCCTAAATACTACATTTAGATGCAACTACTTTTTGTTAGAATGTCCATTTCTCAGTCATAGATCTAGTCCTTTATAAAGACACAGGAAGTCGCCACTCTCATGCAGACACTGAGCTGAATACTAGGGAGAGCATTTCACAAGTTATGAGAATTGGACTTGAAGGCAGATCTATTATAATGTCACCTAGTAAAAGGTTGTAGCAGGGGTAGAACTAAAAGCATAATATGCACATGGATGAAGTGATAACCTTGTCTGATATAGTGACAAGTCTTTTCAGCCTTTTTTGTGTAAACTTTTGGACCCATTAGATGCAACCTTTAGTTTTCTAAAGAACAAGTTTGAGTATTAGTAATGGGGAATTTCAGGCAGAGAAAACAGCTTGTTCCAAATGCAGAGGTTGAAGGACACGACACTTATGAGAAAATGTAAACATTTCAATATGTTTAAATAGAGAGCAAGTGGTATAAAGGACTGGGAAGTACATGGAAGAGAAAACAGAAAAAATTCAGATCATTTTATGCAGGCAAGAGGCAGCAAGGAATCAACACAAGCTTGTACCTCGTGAATTCACATGATCAGATGTTATTTTAATTTTTTTCAGATGTTATTTTTAAAGAGTTAGCTCAGGCAGGTATTGGGGCAGTGCAGACGGTGTGGGTGAAGCTTTGTGCACCAAAAGGGAAGCCAAAACGTCAAGAGATAGTGAATACTCGACTAAAGTGGTGGTGTTTGGTAGCCATTTTTAAAAAAATAATTCATCGACTTTTATAAATGGGTGTCTTTTCTCAGGACACTATCTTCTACCCTAAGAGGGTTGCCAGGTCACTGTCCAAGTCCTGGTTTATTATCCAGAGCAACAAGGACTATTTTGCAATATAGAGCACCTGACTATAGCCACTGTTAGCACAAAAATATCACATTTTAAAAACACATGTAAACAGAATTGACATGGATTTAAGGGATTATAAAGTGGTTTCTATCCCCTCTTAAGGCTATGAATACATTCCAAAATCTAGGGCAGTTAGATACTGTATTTAAATTCAGATGTGATATTTACATATGCTACTTATTCTTTTTACATAGATCTGCCCTAGCGAAATTTAATCAGCCTTTGCGAGTTTATATACTGTATATGTTATGTTGGGATAGTGGTTCAAACTAATTTGATTGTTTTAAGCTTACTAAATCTTCTAACTAAAATTACCAACAGAGATGTGAATCAGAACCAGGCTTTACTCCAAGTTACAGCAATGTCTAAAAAAGATAGAGGTTTGTCTATCTTTTTAGATAAATAAATATGATATGTAGTTTACAGAGCAGTAGCACAGAACTCAGCTCATTTCCACCTCCTGATCTAAGATGGCTACGAGAGCTTCTAACAGCAATCTTGCTTTGTCAGTAAGAAAGAGGAGGAAGTGTAAATAATTGTCTTCTATCAGGACTTATCGAATTCATAGATGGCAATTCGCTTATATTCAATTAGACCAAATATATTTATAAGGTAGCAAATTACCTGAAAAAACATTGTTATTCTGATTGGCATTATTCTGACTAAAAAGTGGAGGGTCTATAAATAAATTGGAAGATGAGCCAAATGTCTATTTTAATAAACACCCATACCAGCAGTCTCTGCTGGAAAGAGAATCTGAACTAAGTGCAGAGATAGTAGAGATAATTCTCCATCTTAGAGGGAAAAAGTGTTCATCATCAAAAAGGCACTGATTATCATTTTTATACCATTCTAGTGACTTTGCCTTTTAAATGAATGGGCAGCGATGTACAGGTTTTACTTTGTTCCCACTGGTCTTAAAAATGCTGACTTTTTCATTCAGTTTTGTAGTGAGGGGAAAGAGGACTACCCGTAAACTCAGTTTCTGCTCCCCCAGAATCCTGTTAAATGTGGCTGACAGTTTCGGGACAGAGCTGCAGCTAGCTATGAATTTGTGATTTTATCACGATTGGTTGGTCAGTAGTAAAAATCACCATTTGGTGACCGGTTCCACAATTAAAAAAAAAAAAACAAAACTTAGTTGTTTGGATATGGACTGTCTAGGAGACACATCAACTGGAGAGGGGCAACTGAATGTTTTAACTGCTCTATACTAAATTAACTGCTCTAAAATTAAATTATATATATTTAAAAATGTTGATAAAACCATGAATGAGAAAGGTAGATATAATGGCTTGACTTCATTTCCTTTCTTCTGTATATATACATGTATATATACAGGTGGAAAAAAATCCAATCAATTGTGTTTTTGGGGAGAAGAGAGATGATTGATAGGTGATATAGATTCTCGTTTTAAAGAAGAGTACTGCATTCATCTGTGCTTTTTATTTATTTTTTAAAAAGATTTTATTTATGCATACAAGAGCTGGGGTACAGGTCAGAGGCATGGGGTGGGGTGAGAGGATTCACCAGAAACAGACTGGGGAGCAGAATAGGAAGACTGACTGAAATACACTGCTGAAGGAAGCGGCAGGTGAGGCAGGAGAGGTCTGCTGTGCTATGTGAGTGACCTCCTTAGCCGGGGATCAAACTTGTGCTGTAGTGGCTGTGGAAGCCCTACAGTGCCACAAGGGAGGCCTGGTGATAAGATACGTTTGGCATTAGCCAGACAGGAGTTTTACATTATCACGTCACCTGCACACTCACTCCCCATTTACTACCCTTCAGAATGCTCTTCCTTCCCCAGTCAATGGGCAGCATGTTCTGTGCTCCCCAGGTGTCCAGCAGCACACCCAGCTTTGCCCACTCAAAGGGGCAGCTGCTTTTCAAACATCTTTCCCCTATACTCCACATCTATTTAACTCTAGGGAAAATGTCAAAGACTTATCCTAATAAATTGATCTGCAATTCTGGATTAACAAGTACTCATGCTTGGATGGCTATATCTCTCATTTGGGTCACAGGTAAGCTTATGCTTAGCCTTATGCCCACCAGGAAGAAGTGACTGGGGAGGTTAGTGAAGAGACATGGCTTTGGAGTGTCAGTGCCCTTTAAATAGTTACCTTTGGAGTGAGTGGGTCCACTTATTCTTCCTGAACATAGACCTGGCACATATGTAACATCATATATTTTAGGTAGGTAATTATTAGAAATTTAAAAATGGGGAATAAAAATAAAACATTACAATGAGAATGGTAAGCCTGGCAGTTTGTCTTCTGGTGGCTGCCATCAATTCTTTCCTTCCCTACATGAGCAAACTATTCCCTCATGGAAAAGTGGAATCTATTCCTCTCCTCCCTCATGAGACTGCACTGTACTTAGAGAGTTGTTTGATCTATGAATGTAAGGTCTTGCAGTGTAGATCTGGCTCTTTTGAAATGCTTACTTTTGGAAGTATTGAAAGAATGAAAGAATCCAGCTGTCTTTTATGAAGTGTGACTATATTGTACCACCATGCTGTGGAAAACCTAAGCTTTACACAGAGGTCCTGCAGGAAGAGACACTGTGTGAAGAGTGAAGGACCATGTGCATGAAGAAGCCATCATAGAAATGGGCCTCCAGACCACCTACTGAGTTGAGGCTATGTTGATTAGTGAATAGTCTAGCTTAACCCTTCTCATATTCCTAACCCTTGAAATTGTGAGCAAGGTAAAATAAGTCCTTAAAAAAATATATATTTGTTTATTTATGCATATAAGAACTGTAGTACTATGGGACAGAACAGTTGGGGGGTAAGAGGAGTCACCTAGGAGGCCCCACGGGCCTCAACTAATTAGTTGGAGACACAGCACGGAGACATCCAACTGAACCCCCACTCCTTGCTTATTTATGCCCATATAAACTCTTGCTTTGGGGCACTGTGGCTACCCACTCACAACCCTCTCTGCTCAGAGAGCTTTTCTGTTCTTCTCAGTCAATAAATCTCTTGTTTCACTGTCTAATTCTTGTCTTGACATTGAATTCTTTCCTCACTGAAAGAATTCACAGGCCAGATTTATACATGGTTAGAAGTTGATGAGTTATAAATGAAGGAGACATTTCTTTCCCTCTTGAGGGTAACAAACAATTTACAATTAATTTTTGTTCTAGAATGACAACACAATAAACTATCTCATTGTAAAGAAACCTCTAGTTTGTACAGAAATAGTGATATTTGCCATGGAAAATATGAAACCACGTCTTTAAAAAGATAAAAATGTCAGGAAATTATAGAAAACTCTGGAAGGTAAAAATATGAAAACAAGTATGATAATGTAGAGTCAGTGATTTCCACAAGAGATGGAAAGTTTGTTGATAATTCTTGACATCGTTGCAACACAGGATACACAAGAACTTAATCAGTGAACTGAAGGAAACCTGTCATTGCTTTGTTGAAAAGCAGAAGAGAGTATTACATGAGAAATACAGAAGTGTATCTTGTTTCCTGTATTCCTGAGAAGTCCTATATAATTTGACTCTGTTTAAAAAAAAAAAAAGGATACTTGTACTCAGGAATTTCATAGTAAACTGTATGGCGTATTGTTAAGAAGGCAAATGCTTCCAGACATACCTTCAGTTTTTTTAAAAAGAAACAGTGATTTGGATTTTAACATTCACAATTAAATTTGGTGAAAATATGGTCTTACCATATTGCAATGTAAGGCCAGGTCTGGGGAGAATAGATTTTCTATAAACATTAAGATTGACCTCAGCATTAAGGTATATTCTACGTATTTATCAGTTTTAGGTAGTTTCTTGCAGTGACCATATTTTTTCTTACCTCTCAATCATCCTAATTTGCTTTATAAACTTTTGTTCACTTTCACCTTCCCCTCTTTACTCCATCCATTATCAGTGTCCCTTTACCTGTGGCATTTTACACTTGAGGAGAGCTGCTAATGGCTTATAACAAAAGGACTGCTAATCACACCAATTAAGAGGTGTGAATGTCACAGTTACCTACCAGTTTTGTTACTGAACATGTTAATTAGTAGTTGTACAGGTGCAAGGTTTTAAGTTCACAAGGTTAACACTGACATGCAGCTTTGTTTTGGCTGTTTCATTTAAATATTGAAAAATCATGGGTAAAGGTTGGTCTATGTTGAAGAATGAACAGATGTCATTGTTGTACTTTTTCAGATGGAAAATCTTTAGACAGACTTAAAGCAATAAAAGTGACCTTCTGAGAAGGGATTCTCTGTGGTTGTCAAAGGGCAGGTGTTTTATTTTTTTGCTCATGTAGGAGCAGAGAACTTGACTTCATAGCATAGATCTATAGCACTCTATTGGAAGATCAGTTAAGTGCATTATACTAGACCATATATAGAGTTAATTAAAAGGAAATAATCTATAAAGATTTTCTTCAAGTCCAATTTCTATATGTAAATCTCTGAAAGCTTTACTCCTTCATTGATCAATGTTATAGCTATGTCCACTAGCTTTCCTTTAAACATGTTTTGACTAATAAAACACCTGGATGTGGGGAGTTGTTTCAGAATCACATGCCTTCAATATAATAGGAAATAAGAGATCACTCTGACCAGCCTTTAATTATATAAGACAGCAAAAATTCATTTTACAGGAGGGACAACTGAGTCAAATATATTATATGACTTGCCCATGGTCATTAAAGCAAGATTAACCTCAGCTTGCAAAATGAGATATACTTTGGAAAGAGCTAACCTTCAATTGTTCTCTTGCAGAATGAATAATTCCTATGAGGAACTGGTAATTTTTAGCTTGTCCTTAAGTCTACTGAAATATCTTTGCTCTTTCCATGCATCTGTAAGAGCAACTGTTGTTTTCAGTCATTCAAGGGGAAAGTGTGCTGTAAGGGCCTCTTCTATTTTTGTGGTAGACTCCACAACAAATAAAGAACGTCTCTCTGGGAAGCCCGAGGGTGGCTCCTTGGAACCTAAACTGCAAGGTTTTGAGAACACTGTGCAATGGTAAATCTAGTTGATGGATTTTAAACCAGTGCTCAGAACTACATTTGAACTAGTTGATCTGGGTGCTGGGTGACCAGTGATTTCTATTGGTTCAGGAGGTGCTTCACCTATTAGTTGTTTATAGTAAGGAATAAAATATCAGAACATCCACGAGTATAGGCTACTCATCTCTCTGGACATATAAGTCAATCGAATCCTTGACTCACCAAATTCGTAGCAAATGCCTGGCACATTGTAAATGCTCAAGAAATGGTAGTGTGATTATGAGCGGATTACTAGTGTCTGGGGACATTCACATCATATACTTAAAACCACAGAACGACTTACATGTTACTTCAATATTATCTTTTTCATGGAGCTGGGGACTCTTCCCTATTTTGAATTTTAAATTTATTTTTAGGTTATTGTTTTAATGCAAAGATATGAAAAATTCAGTGTAGAACACTGCTGAAATACATGTCTTTCAATAAAAAAAATCTGTGATTCTATACCTAAAGCATAACTATTATTATCACTTTGGTATGTAACTTCAAGGTTGATATTTTATGCATGTATAAATATTTTAAAAATTAAGATGGGAATTTGCAATCAAGTCAGGTTGGAAACAGTATTTTCACTTATTATTATTATTGCCTGCAAAGTCTAAAATATTACTTACTTTTTTCTTTTGCTTTCCCCCCACATGATCATTGTTTATTCACCCTTGTCTCTTTTCTTCCTCCCTCCCTCTTAACTCAGAGGCCTCACAGGTTTTCTTAATGTCCACTAGCTTTTGTAAGTATTTTAATTTATCAAATCATCTATAATATAAATGTATAGTTTTTGTCCTTATTGTTCTGGCTTACTTTACTACATATAAGCTCTCATATTCCTTCCATTTTCTTAAAAATAGCTGCATTTCAACTTTTTGTACAGCTTAATAGTATTTCATAGTGTGGACACAGCACACTTTTTTGATCCAATCATCAGTTGATGGCCATTTAGGCTAATTCCATGTCCTTTATTCCATTATAAATAATACTACTATGAACATACTGCTTTTCGTGTTGGTGACTTCATATTTGTTGGATAAAAGCCCAAAAGTGGGATTACTGGTTCCTATGGGATTTCAATTTTAAGTTTTTTAAGGTAATCCCAGATTGCCTTCATAATGGTTGCACTAGTTTATATTTCTACCAACAATGTAGTAGGGTTTCTCTTTTTCTACATCCTTCCAAGCACTTGCTGTTGGAGGTTTTTTAATATGTGCCATTCTCATAAGGGTGTGATGGTATCTCATTGTTGTCTTAACCCATGCCTGCTTATTGGTCAACACTTTTTGATATTTATATTAGCCATCTGGATGTCCTCTTTGGTGTGTTGGTTGTTCATGTCTGCTGCCCATTTATTGTTGTTTTTTTTAAACTATTGAATTGGATGACTTATTTTAATATGTATTGAATATTAACCCCTTACCAGTTATGGATTATATGAATATTTTTTTCTATTTGATAGAATGTCACTTTAATCTTGTATTTTACTTCTTTGTGTAAAAACTTTTTAACTTGAGGTAATCCAATAAATTTGTTTTAATTTCTCTTGCTATAAGAGTCTCATAGTTCCATAAATTCTGGAGGCTTATATCCTAATTTTCATCCACCTCAAGGTATTTTTTGATGTTTTGATCTCCTCTTTTCCTCAATAGCTACTGAGCAGTCTATTAATCTCCATTATTATTATTGTTAGTCTCCAAAAAGCAGTTCCTATTTTTTTTCTTCAGTTGACTTCTAACTTTATGGCATTATGGCCAGAAACTTGATAGAACTTGATAGAAAGATTACTTTGTGTAATTTTGATCTTTGTAGTTTTACTGACAATTGACTTGGGTCCCAACATACAGTATATTGTAAAATGTTATAACTAGCTTTTGGATAGAGTATACTGTAGATGGGAATCCACATGGTTAAGTTTCTTTATTCTTGAATGTACAATATTTGAGCAAAGATATCCATAATAGTAGCTACTGTTGCATAACAAATTATCTCAAACTTAAAAAGTTAAACAATATACTCTTTTAACATCAGTAGCTATGGATAAAGAGTAGGCACAAATTTCTTTCTTCAATGTGCCAGTCACAGTATCAATCATTGATGGGGTGATGTTCATCACTGAAGCTGTTCTGAAAACACCCACTTCCAAACACTCAGATTGTTGGAAAATCTACTTCCTTGCCGTTGTAAGGTTGAACTCATTTTCTTGCTTGCTATTACCTACAGGTAACTTCAGCTACAAGAGGAAGTCTGAGAGATCATTGCCATGTGGCCTCCCAGCACAGACAAACCACAACCTGGCAATCTGCTTTATTTCATACTGCAAGAGAGAGACAAGGTTATGGGACAAGACAGGTTATGGGACATAATTATACAATCACATATCCGGTTTCTTTGGGTGCATTCATTTTATCAGGCTTAGGATCTCTACAGTGCCAACTTCTGAGAAGTGGGAAGAGTTCACGCTTGACTCAAGTCAAATGTATATAACCACAATATTAATTATTGGTGGGGGAGAGTCACAATAAATTGGCAGCAAAAAAGGAGGGAAGATAGTAAACCCCTTGGCAACATTTGGGAAACTGACAATGCAGAATGGGTAGAACAGCTCTGTCTAGCTCCAAGAATCTTCTGCCTGGGAACTGGAGGGGATGCTACTTCTTAGATGAGAGTCATCATAAGCTTTCATCAAACTCTGGAGAAGATGTCAGGACCACAGGCCTGGAGTCCATAAGCCTCTCCAGTTGCCTCAACTTTGTATGCCACTTCTCAGTAGCATCTTATCAAAACCACCTGCTGATTTTCATTTAGGCTAGGCCTCTCCACAAAGCCAGGTTTTTATCTGTTCTTGTCTCTAGCACAGAATGTGTGCCCTTTTCTCTACAACATTCACCAATTTGTACATCATTTAAAAAATAAATTGTCAATTTAATAGAAGAAAATGATACATTTGAATTTGAATATGCTGTTTATAAATGAAAATAAACATGTATGCTTATATTCTTTGGTTATTTGCATATTCCTCTTCTGAAAATTACCTTTTATGTCCTTTGGGTGATATATTAACATTTTGCTGTAGCAATTGTTGCAAGTATTTTTCCGTTGTCTCTGTACTAATCTTTATCTTGAGGGGAAATATATATGTATGTGGTTTAATTTATTTTATTGTAGGTAAGTTAGACATTCTTTATTTTACTGATATTCTTTTCACCACCACTAAAATGTTTTCCTGTAGATGTATACAAATATATAGTAAAATAAAGAAAACCTTTTATAAAGTAATTTTATGATTATTTGTATATTTTCTCTACCTGATATTGATTTGGTATATAATAGGAAACAGATTTATTATTATTATTATTATTTTACTACAAATGGTAGATAAGTTTCTAGAAATTCACTAAGACTACTAAGCCTGAAGCAATGAATTGAAACTTGTAAAATTTTTGGCACCATGAGGGTCACATAAAACAATAATTTATTTAAGAAATGGGAGTTTAAATTTTCCTGTATGGTGATTGTCTGCTGTGTGTTCTTGTTAAAACCTCATATTGACTGTGCCAGGAGTTTACTTTTTGTCTGTCAATAAAGCAGAGAGATACACAATAAATCCAGCTAGTCACTGTGAGGTTTGACAAAGTGCAGAACAACTTCCACAGGTACCAGTCTTTCTTGGTATGTCAGAATGTACAATTACACACAGAGAATTCTCCTCTTCTTCTTATTTACCAAAGCTCTTAAGTTGTAGAGCAACTCATGAAGATCCATTTATAATGTTCTATTTCCCAACTTCCATTGCAGCCCATCAAAGCCATATGACTAAGATCAAGTCAATTGGAGACAAATGAAAATGTTGTGTACAATTTCTTCGCCAGACCCTTAAGTGACATTTTCTTGACGGTTTTTTTCTTTTCCTTGTGTGCTAGAATATGCATGTGCAGGAAATTGAGCTTTGACCATGAAGGTGGAGGCAACATTGTAAGGTAGTGTAGGTGTGGCTAAACCATTAGCATCAGCATCACATGAGAATTTGTTAGAATTGCAAGTTCTTGGATCCCATTCCAACCTCTAAATCAGAAACTCTGGCTTGAAAAGTTCTCCAGGTCATTCTGATGCCCCAAAGCAGGGACTGTGAGTCAAAACCAATGAGCAGACTGATTTTGTTCAACTGGTAAGCTAAGGATAGTTTCCACATTTTTAAGAGTTGCAACAACAAAAAAACAAAACAAAGAAAGAATATGTAGGCTATAAAGGCTAAAATATTTACCATATAATCTTTTATAGATAAACATTACCAACCTCTGTGTTAAAGTTTGAGCATGACTGCCATTGGAATTACCAAATCAGTGAATGACTCTATGAAGCAGACTTGCTCTGTCAAATTGACTTCCTAACCTTGGCCCTGCTGAATAAGGGAGAAATAAGCTTCTGTTCTATGTATGACTCCATATGTGGGGTCTCATTGTTATAGCAAATGAACATATACTCTTAGTACTGCACCTGGTATATCATACCTTCATCTTTTATTTCTATACTTCCTTGTTAGTCTGTCATTTGTGGTTTGCTTTTAGGTTCCAGTATCACATTAAAGATTTAGATGCTGGATTCATCTCATTGCCATATATTTTGAAGCCCAGGGGTTCTAGAAATTTTACTGAGTCTTCAAGGTCAAGGTCAGGTTGATTACATTTAAATGTTTTCCACTGAAATCATCCCTTCAAAATAACCAGTAATTTTATTGTACTTACATGTCCTTATTCTGATATCCTGACTTAGAATGCTTGGCGTATCAGTGTCCAACAAATCATGACCTTTTTTTTTCTGGCTGAAGCAAACAGATTTATCCTTGCTTGAAAGGTATATCGGATGACATCAGTTCTTAATAGATAGAATTTAAAGGTGATATCTGCAACTGCTGGCTGTGGGACTTCTTTTTAAAGGGATAGTTATGATTTAGGTTAGACACATGAAACTCCTGCAATTAGGGAGGTGACTAAAAGGTTTAAATGACTTGTAAAGGAGATGGGTCTATATTCTCAGCTATATGTGCTCCTAATGTCAAGTAAATTCTCCTGCCTTAGATCAAGAGATGGTGCAGGGGAGACAACCTCCAGAGCACATCAGTGGGGAAGGAGGAAAAAGGGTAACACTGAACTGACAAAGTTGGCAAATACAGTTCTCAAGTCTCTCAGGAAATGTATGAACCAAACAATAAGCAAAGTGGCAAATCCTAATTTCCACTGCTGGAGCAATGTGCTCCAAGGTAGGGCAAGGAATACAAAAACAAAGCTTGAGTTTGGGCAATAGGTGGGTGAGTGGGTGGGAAGAACGGGGTTGCATTTGCACGCGGCAGAGGCAATGGCTCTGCCACACTCCATCCGCGCAGTTGTGAGCTCCGGCTCTGGTGTCATTTTGTGTGCAGTAATGAAGCCTGACGAGAGGTCTCCTGCTTGCAGATAGCCGGCTGTTGTCCTAAAAATGCAAACCATCGCCTCAGGCCATGGAATCGGGAGCAGGCAGAGGACAGAGGCTCCGGCTGGGCGCCCCACAGCTCGCCCTCCCTTCAGCACTCGCGACTTGGACATAGAAAGCTGGTCTTTACCCTTGCACATAAGGACACAGAAGAAAAAGGATTTTTTAAAGGTGTCCCAGAGGCCGATGGTTTTAATCCTAACTTTTTTTTTTTTGCTGAGCAGATATTAAAGATGGGGGAGGGGGTGCAAACCATCAATCCTCTAGTCGCCATGTGTTTTCTCATGCAAAATATTCCCTTTGAACTTGAAAGCTTCATTTTTGCCTGTTCCCCAGGGCTCCTCCCCCTTTCTTTCCCTTTCTCCACCTTCCCCCCAACCCCCACCCTCTGTTTTCTCTAAAGAGCAGGCAAGTCAATCTATCTGGCCTTCCTGGGCTAGTGTTTTTGTAACAAAGGGCCTGGTGAAGGCAGGGGTTCACAGCTCAAAGGCAGGGGCACCAGCAGACCCTTTGCACAATTTTAGGAACCTCTCTCCCTAGTCCCCTCACCCCCAATCCCTGGGCACATTGAGCCCTGCGGGGGGCGCTGCTCTCAGTGGAATCTGTGGCTCTGCCTGGACTGAGATGACAGTTGTCCCTATCTGCAGTGTTTGCTTTGTTTTGAAATGTTGACATAAGGCTGCAAACACTTCCTTGATTCTTGGGAGAGGCATTTTTGTGTTGGAACTTGTGTCAGTTCACTTCGAAGGTCTATGTTGCTCACTAGGATTTCACATTTTCAGAAACCCTCTGCCCTCTTGTCAGTCCCCTTGAAAGCAAACTCCTGGTGTGGGAGGAAAATACTTTTCCTTGTGCTTTTAGGCATCTATTATTTCTATGGAATTCTTGACAGACAACAAAAGATTTTTTTTTTTAAATCTTGATTTTCTGCTGTCAAGGAAACAAGCTGTTCTCCCAGTTAAGTCGCCTTTGGTAAACCTGGAAAAGCTTTATTAAGAACTGATGAAGATAGTCAGCTTCTCACAGAACTCACCTGCTTTGGCTTCTAGCGATACAGTATGCCACAGGGGAGCTTGACAAATCCTTGTTTGTGAATCCCACCTCTGGTGAGTGTCCTGATTTTCTGGAAGGCCTGTGACAGGGGCTGGCCTGAACAGGGGTTTCACCACGAGTGGCCACTTGGGTCACAGATCTGGGCCAAAGCACGGGGGTGGGAGAGGGTAAGTTAAGGCTAAGACCTGCTGCCTAGTACAGAACTGCCAGCATGAAATCCCCTTACTGTACTTCTCCATCTTCCTTTTGCCCTATTTCCTCTCTATTCACTATTACAATTAGCAGGCTGACTGAGAGTTATCCCAGGACCCCCAAACATGCTTGCTCTAAATGGGTTCTGCCACCTACCACATGAAGACAAAGCATTTTCTGGTGCATAAAATCTTCAATAGAAAAGAACTTTAATAAAATTAGTGTACAATAGAGAGAAGAGAAAGAATATAGTTAAAATTGTTTACAAATAAACATCCAAAGTACCCATTCCCTCATGGGTAAGTGCCCAGACAAACAGGGTTGCCCAAAGCAGGATCACTGAGGCCCCAAAGCCTGCCACAAGTCTATAGGAAAGGGTCAGAAGGGGCCAGGCAAGTGTGTAAGAAAAGAGCAAAATCAAAATACAAATCGGGATAAAAGCTGCCCTTGTCAGCCTCCCAATGGGTCATTGACCTACATCTCTGTCACTTTCCAGTGTCTCCTTCCTTGTTCTCCGAGTGCCAGGTACAAGTCCAAGGCTGAGATGTCTGGCATTTGGCTTTGGTGGCTTCTTCACATGCCTCTCTGCTCCTTGTACCTCCTCCAGGTCTTTTCTTTTTTCCTTCCTTTCTTCCTAAGTCCTTTTCCCAGTCTTTTCTAGCTTCTCCTTGCTGCTCAACTTCAACCTTCCTTGAATGGAGCAGGTGTAACAGGGTGGTCCCAGGAAAAGGGAAGTTCCAAAATCCTGGTTCCGCCCTAAGTGGGTGGAGCTGAGGAGGAAAAGGAGATTTCTGCAGAAAGGAAGAAAGGAAGATGGAGAACAGCAAGGAGACCTGGAGGAGGCACGTGGAGCAGAGGGACATGTGAAGAAACTGTGCTTGCTTTTTGGTCTTGGACTGGTTGGGACAGATGTGGGTGTAAGACCCGTGGGGAGGTTACATGGCAGCTTTCATCTTGATTTTGATTTTGCTCTTTTCCTCCCAGATTTGTCTGACTCTTTCTGACCCTTTTCTATGGGTCTCTACTGAAAGGTCCTTTAGATGTGTGCCAGGTTTTTGGGCCTTGCTTTGGGCCAATCCTATTTGGCTGGACTTTTACCCTCAAGGAGATGGGTAACTTTGGGTGCTTAACTTAGTCACTATGTTCTTTGTCCTTTCTGTATTGTACCCTAATTGTATTAAAGTTCCTTTCCATTAAAAGTTTTGTATATTTGTCTTAATGCAGCGGATGGCAGAACCCATTCAGAGAGGGCAGGCTTGGGGATTCTAAGTGCTCCTCTCCCTGCCCTGTAACACAGGGAGTCTGAAACCTCCCCTTTCTATGGATTTCACACAGTTACTACTTTTCAAAGTATTTTCCTTAGAATTTCACTTTCCAGAGAAATTGAGCAAGTAGTCTAGGCTTCCTTCTCACTGTGTTCACATTCCCACTGACTCTCTTTTCTTGATTAGAGACCAGTCTACTGCACATACCACTCTGAACTGCACGAAGGTGGCAGTACTCTGTTTTCAGAGTGATTTGAATTTTGTTCTCTTAATCAACTTGATGGAGAAGAGTAGAAAATTTAGGATGGAGGCATCACAAGATGAGAAACTGGAGGTGAGGGAAGAAATGATGAGCATAGTTGTTAAGCCGTTATAGAAATGAATAATCCTTGGTGCCAAGTGCTGTATCAAGTATCCCACTGCTATAGAATATATCAGAGGTGCAGACCAGAGGTGGGGATATGGAGATTGAGGGCCCTTGTACAAAATCACTGGTTCTTACAACTCAAGCTAGCCACACCTTAAAAATAATTAATTTAACAATAGGTAACAACTCCACAAAGGAATGAATCCTTCTTGATAAGAGAAACACTTATCATTACAATTTCTGCAATAGCAAGGTGGAGATGCAGCTGTTCTTCCTGTCTGTGATTATGCTGGTGCCTCCTTTTCTTACTCCTTTTCCTAACAAGCTTGTCCCCTTCAGGGCAGCTCTTTCTGCCTGCTTATGTCTTTGCAAGCATCCTTTTCTTCCCTTTCCTTTTTTATATACTAAACTTGCTCTTTTGGATATAATTACATTTCTCTGCCTCATGGAGAAACTTGCCATGTTGCCACTAAAGTGGAACTCTGGTGAAACTTTTCTCAGAGGCAATCCATGGACCCCGTTCCCTGAACCAAACACCTCATCAAAATGACACCAAACCCTATTCTTGTAATTTGTCTATTCAAAGCCACAAAATGGAGGTTTTATTGTTGATGCTGGTAGTAAGAACCCAGTAGATTTCTATGTACCTGACTGATTCCTGATAACTGACCCTCACTGATTCCTGCTAACAAACCTAGAAAAACATTTGGCCAGGGAGAAAACAACAGCTGGAGGTGAAGCAACAGACCTCAACAGGGGATGTTGGACCCAAAAGCCAGAAACCCTAAAAAAAAGCTATTACATATAAGGCAGCCTATTTATACAAGGACTAGGGTACAGGCCAGAGGTGTAGGGGGTAAGAGGATTCACCAGAGACAGAGTGGGGAACAGGTCAGGCCGGAGATCGAACTCTTGCTGCAGTGGCTGCAGATGTTTCATAGTGTGATGCTTAACCCCTTATGCCACCAGGGAGGCCCACTTTACTACTCTTAATAAACTCACTCTTACCCAAAAGTCCCTGAGAATGATTACTCTTCTGCTTCTGAGATATTGTATTCCCCTGATTCATGATTGTTTTCCCTTCAACAGGGACATCAAATTTGTTACTAAATTGTTTTATTTTGTCATTTTACAGCTTTCATCACAATCAGGTGAAGAAAGAATTTCAGTTTTATTTTCAGGTAAGGTAGCAAAAGCTCCAGTTATGAATTTGTTCTTCCCTCTTGGTTATCCTGAGTTTCCACCACTCCCAGGCAACTGGGATGTGTTTATAGCTGCACAAGGCCTATCCTCTTTTTCTGGAAGCCTGTAAATCCACAGAGAAGCTATGCAAAAATTGCAATTTCAGGTAGAAATATATTCCCATGAAAAGAATCTAGTGAAGCATACTGCTTCAGAGTAGAGAGAAAGTTTATTTGGGAGAAGAGTGTCCCAGCCCTTGACTAAAGACGTAGTCTTTGGCATCATAGGGACCTGGACTGAATCAGTTTCATTATATCCCCAGCTGCTGACTTGGGACAAATCACTTAACCTCTCTGAGCTTTAGATTCCTCCTGTGTAAAACTGGGCTGGTTATACTTACAACATTTATGTGGGGATTAAATGAGATAATGTAACTCACTGGGACTAGCACAGAGTGAGAACTCAATGAACAGTAGCAATTATTGGAAAATTCTGTATGCATAAGATTTTGATGCTAGAGAGGAGGCAAATGATGAGATTTCCCCCCCTCCCCCCCCCGAGTGTGATGGAAAGAATTTGAAGAAGGGGTAATCAAATCAGATTTACATGTTATATGTCACTTCCTGACATTTCTGATAAGGGAGGAGCCTATTATTTCTGCTTGTTAGTACTAAAATTGCACTGTGTGATACAGGACTTCAGTAAAGAAGGTGATTAAGAAGAGAGTTGACAATTTGACCAGTACTTTATAAAATAATATCATTTATTTCTGTAACAATTTGGATGAAAATTGTTGTTTGTTAAGAGGCTAGATGAACAAACAAAAACGTGTTCTCTAGCACACATTAAATAGCCAGACTAGATCCCCTTTTCTGATTCCTGTTCAAGACTTCTTTCTTTGAGATCATTCATGTTACATTTGCCCAGCACTGAAAGTGTACCAGGATTGTTTCAAGTACTTTTTACATTTTTTTTTAAAGATTTATTTATTTATGCATACAAGCACTGGGGCACAGGCCAGAGGTGTGGGGGGGTGAGAGGATTCACCACAGAGAGCGGG
>JAGFMF010011756.1:5557700-5604650 GCA_019455555.1 Galemys pyrenaicus | reverse complement strand
CTGCTGCACCATGTGGGTCCCCCCCCTGGCCGGCAGCAGGGATCGAACTCGTGCTGCAGTGGCTGTGATTTGCTTCGTAGTGCGTTGCTTAACCCACTGTGCCACCAGGGGAGGCCCACTTTTTACATTTTTAAGTCAGTTAATCCATACTGAATTCCCTTGGTGTAGATACTATCATTAACCTACAAATAAGGGAACTGAGGCACAGAGAAGGTAGATAACTTTTTCAAGGTTTCATAGTATTGCTATGAAATAGCAATACAAAGCATAGCTAGATCTATGGTGGCACAGTTCTCAGGAAATTGTGTATCCCCTGGCTATATGCTCTGTGTTCGCCAGTTTCCCTTGGTTACTTCTACTTTGTTCCAAATGGAGTAAGAACCAATCTTAGGGAAATAAATGGTCAGTAGTAGGTTAACAGGTGCAACACCGGCAGCTTACAATAGCAAGGAGATAGTGGCAGCAAGCATTTGAGTTACTCCATCCAATTGTATTTCCAGGCTCCCTTTGATGAAGAGTCATGAGGTTAAGAGGCTGGATAAAGAAAAGGTGCTGAGGTAGCGAGGTAGTGGGAATGTGGGATTTGGGTTCAACTGAGCTAAGATAGAAACCAGTGAGATGGAAACTTGCTCTTCTAGAACCTTGAGCAGATCATTGAAACTGATGGTAACTGATGGTAATAAGAACACTTTCCCCACCTACCTCATGCACTAAACTGAGGATGAAATAAATATGCAATTTAAGTACTTCTAGGGTGTGTATAAATATGAACTGCCAAAGGATTCAAACTATTTTTAGTGTGAAATAAAATCCAGGTTTGCCTCATTGGCTAGAGTGACTAGTGGAAATAATTTGTTTCTATAAGTGAATCTAGACTATATCCCTGGAGACTACCTTTTTCTAATCTATGCTGACTTTTTAATCTATTGAGTTATTCACATTTCTGCCTAAGCATATCTTTAATAATTGTGTAACAGTCCTGGTCTCAGGAGAGAATCTGAAACCATGGGTCCCATCAGCTTAATACCTTAGTCCAAAGAACAAAGAGATATTTTTCTATTTGTGCCATTAGTTTAATAACTAGAGTGAATATGCTCCCCAATCCAGGTCACATTTCCTATGATGCTTAACTTAGAATAATTGTATTTTTGTACAATTACCTTCTTATTTATAGTATTGTATTTTTAAAAAAGACCATCAGGAACATGATTGATCCAAATCTCCGTAGTTATATTACCACCTTAAAAGGAAAGAAGCTAGAATATCTATTCAGACTATCAAAGAGCTGCTGTCTCTGCTACTGTTGTCATTCTCAACAGCAAACACTGGAAGTTTGGGAGCTGAAGCCCTGCCTTTTTATAGGCTTCTCTGTCAAGACCAGCATGGGGTTATTGGTGGCTTTTCAGCATGTAGGTGAGGAAGGGAGTAGAATAGCATACCCAAGTGGGAAAGCTGCCTAGGCCCTATGATAGAATAGCATGCCCAAGTGGGAAAGCTGCCTAGGCCCTACGATTAGAACCCAAAAGAGTGGCTCTTTCTGTTCTCGTACCCACAGTCCTGCCCTGGTACTCAGAGTTCCTGACTGGCCATCAGAAGGAAATGAGTCAGTCACTTTGGTGTGCAGGGTCAGAACTTCTCTCCATCAACCCAGATGTGAGAATTTGGTTTCCAGTTTTGGACTCTTCTTTCCTTCTACAGACTTCTTCCTAGAAGAACTTTTTGTCTCCATGCAGTCAGCCTCTGTTGGATTCACTCTGATATAAAGGTCTGCCACTACAGTCCATAGGCTATAGCCAACATGCCACCCATATTTAAAGTAAAATTCTATTTGGATATAACCACATTCATCTGTTTACACAGTGTCTACAGCTGCTTTAGGGCAGCAGAGTTGAGGTCCTGTAGCCAGATGCAGTGGCCATAGACCTTAAATTTTTACTACATGGTCCTTCACAGAAAAATGTATACCTCTGACCATTCAAAACGCTACAGCAACATTGATTATCCAAGTTAAATTCTCTTGGTCCTGCTTATTTCCTCTTAAATGGTTTTGTAATAAGTAAACTGATGCACATAAATGAATGCATGTGCGAGAGCGATACCTCTAATGACCAAAGCAGCTGCATTCCAGGATCTTTTCAACATACCACCATCACCAGTTGTTGTACACTCTGCCCCAGAGAAATATTTTTTTTTTTCAGAACAAAGAAAATGAATTCTAAATTGACTTGATTTCTCCAGTTGCAGAAATAGAAATAGGTGGCAAGTTTTAGATAGAAAGCAGTTCTGACTTATCTGTATCACAAACACATTCTCCAGCATAGGAAGTGTTATCAAGAGCATAGCCAATGGCTTCTTGTAATATATAAGTAATAGTGCTAATAGTGACTTTAGGCTACGTTTGGATCATCAAAAGATTAAGAGACAAGAATTCAACATTTCTTGAAAGATTTTGCGAACAGTCATCTTCATATTGAAAAACACGCATGAGATAAGCCTGGGTTTTAAATAGCACTAAAGTCATGTTGACCCAACTGATTAAAAATGAGAATATTCACAGCGTAGTTTGGCTTTTCTTCTCTCCCTTCAAGAGCCTTGTTGTACAACAGCCTGAGCTAAACATGCTGTGTCAATCTTATCTTTTACATTTCCCGGGTGTTTTCTTCTTAGATCATGCAACAACCCTGTCATTATTTTAAATATTTTTGCCTGTAAATTTTAGAATGCTTGATCTGATTTTAATAGGACCCATGTGTGAAAAATCTTTTATTATTTTTTTAAATCTATCGTTCTTTCTTTCTGCTCTTTAGTACAGCACAGCTTGGTAGCACTAGGTACGTCTTGTTGAAAGTATGTCCATAAATATGTCCCTTGCAGCATGGAACAGCTTGTTAAATTGGCAGTCCTCAGCAGTTTGCCTAGAAAAGTTTGCCTCACTTGCGCTAGTCCAAATGTAGGGCAGAACACAGCGTAACTTTTTATCTAATTTTACCAATTGACATATTCTTCAAATTTTTAACTACCTCGTGTCTTTTCTTTACAGTGCCACCACATGACTTTCAAGTGGCTAAGTGTTCTCACAATTGCCAAATGTGGATAGGGAAATTACCTTTTGTTACTGGAGAGCAATTTGGAGGAAATTAAAGAACACTGCAAATTAAAAAAAGATGCTAAAGCCACTGTGGGAAATGTATCCTGATAGGCTGAGGACACTGATTTTTATTTCTGAGGTAGGATCAGTCACTGGTGCTGTTCTTCACTATGGCAAGGGTGAGACTCACAGCTTTAGTCTTTTAAGATTTATGGGTATACTTTATTGGTATACTATATTTAATAACATCCCATTACCGAGATCGATATACTTTGATATTTTGTGGATGCATCGATGTACTCTGATTTTAATGGCATCCTGGTTAGGATCCTTTTAGCACAGGGGCACATACAGAAGGACTCTCAACCCCAAATTTAATGTCACAAGGATGAACCTTCAGTGCCACAGCCTGTTGCTCTCACTTCTGGGAGAGGAGAACTGGTTCTCTTCCTCTGACTGTCTGCAGCATAAAGGAGGCAATACTGTCTAGGCTGCAGAACAACAGAAACCCTCCCTGTTATCATACTGGCTAAAATTTGCCAAGCCTTGTTCTAGAGGAAAGCAGCACAACAAAACAACACAAAACAAAGTACATATCTGAATATGGCATTTGAAAGGACTTAGGCCGGGGGGCAGAGTGCAGCAGACACTGTGTGCTCAGCCCTCCTGTCTTGGGCCACATGCTGCAGATGGTGGCCTCAAATAAATGTATTTTACATGCTTACTTAATCCTTTCTGCAGATTTTATCAATAGTGTAGGCATTGCTATCTGAGGAATTTATTAGAGAATACTGTATTAGGAACAATTTTTGAAGGGCCTAGAAATGACTCCCAACCTTCTTAAACTGTATTCCTTACTGTAGGTGGGTAAGGACCACTGTATTTGGATCATTTTAGTTTTCACTTGGATCGCATGAGACATGTCACCAATGCTGATTTTAAGGGGGGAAAGTTTATATTCTACACCCCTCTCAGATTGAGTCAAAATTTGAATTTCTTTCTCAGTTTTTCTTAAAAGTGGGAGTTTGAGTGCCACTTATTTCAGAATCATCATGGAGAGTCATTATAAGTGCTCTATGATCTACTTTTAACTCACTGAATCAGAGTTGCTAAGGTAGAATCTAAATGATTCTGATACACATGGAAAATTTGAAATCATCACATAGTGTCCTATACATAGTTGGTGTTCAATACCTTTTTGTAGAATGAATAAAAATAAACCAAGGGGATAAAGCAAAACCATTAAATCAAATATAGTATTAAAAAAATAAGTCCTTCAGGCTGTATTTTGATTTAACTATCTTAAAACTGTGACCAAAGATACTTTAAATTGTGGAACTGCGGTTGATAATTGAAAGAGAAGCTGTCCTACTGACATCTTAAAGGGTATTTTTTTTTATACTCATGGAGGGGTCTATAAAGCATATTTAAAATAGCCATACTGTATCATTTTGCTTTTTTTTAACTAAAAAAATTCAACTATTGCCAAAAGCTATTTGCTGGAATTGTATAAAAATGTTTACAGATGCCTTAGGAAGAAAACAGCAGAATGTGGAACTAATTATGTTGATTCAAGATAATTATGAAACACAAATGACCATTACTTACAACAAGTCTCCTGACAATTAGGGGTTGACTCTAGGGATCATCTCAAAGGAAGAAAAAAAATAGAAAAATGAAAGATAAGTGATATATTTGTATCATAATAAATTAGACAATGTGCCCTCTCCTCAAATTAATAAAAGTACTTAGTGACATTTTGTTATTTGAATTATACAAATTGTTTTTCCTCAGTAAAGCTTTTTCTTCCTCTTAAGTTCATGGGAATATAATCTCAAATTCCTATCACATTGAATCCTAGGAATAATTGGTTGAATGTGTATTCTATTTTCTCACTTCCTATTACAGTGAAAAGTGACACACTTAGGTATGAATATTTTAATTTTTTTCTCATCCTAGATTGTTAGTGAGATTTCATGCCAGGACTGTATGTGGCAGATCATAAGAAACCTTCTAGCACAATTCACGGAAGACTGTCAAGGGGGATGAGTGTGGTCTAAATCAAAGGGAAAGAGTAACATGCTGAAACAAAATGAGTTAGGGGAATTGACCTAAGTATTAAGCTGTCTCTCAAGCACTAGAAGAGTAATCAACAACTGAACAATAGTGTGCAGTGGGTCACTATGAACTGGAACAAGAAATCACTGTAGATAATCATAAAGATCTAATCTGGTGGCTAGACATGGTAGGAATCCCCAAGTGATGGCTGTTCCTGAAGCTATGACAGTCTCTTGGAAATCTTTTTGCTTCAAAGTCTTAATCAATGACTGAAGATATGCAGGAGGTTTAGGACCATTTAAAAAAGTATTGGTAAGAACTGGGCAAGGTTTAGGGGTCTAGTTAATTAGAAAAGGACTCAGAGCACATGGACATTAGCATTGAGATCAGGCCTGGTTATTTATTATGAATAAATGTAATGGGAGGTCTTAGAAAAGATCTGGGCCTCAAAGGCCATTTTAAGAGTCAGAACTCACCAAGAGCCCAGATTTGTGAACATAACCATAATAGATATCACTGATTGGTGGAGCTGAATTTAGTGTGATATTCTCTCTTGGACAGAGGTGCCTAGATCCTGGATGGCATTGAACCTGTTGATCTAAACTCTCATTGTCTAGAGTTGAGGGTCAGAAAAACACATGCAATTAGAAGACATACTCTGGATCCAGTGTAAAAAATTGGCACTAACATCCCACAGTCTGGATTCCCAATTCACAGTGGAATTCACTAGAAATAGATGTCAAGATCTTAAATTTTCCTAAAGGTCAGTCCTACACTTTTGTCCCTTTAATACTTAAAGCTTTCTTAAATTCATTTCTTTCATCAAGGACTCTTCTAGAGTCAATAAGAATTCAAAAGGAAGAGGTAAACCGAAGTCAGGTGAACAATACCAATATAGTGAAGAGAGAGTGTGGCACATGTTACTCTCTCATACATAGTCTGTACCAAGTATGCTTTTGCAATGGTGTTACAAAATTTTGGATTTTAAGGAATCAGCTGGTTGGAAGCTGAGTGACCTCATGTTGCTCTTTGGTAAGTTCCAATACATATGTCTTTGAGTTTTCCTTAGTAGACTCTACACACAATAAAACAAGGGATTCCCTGCATCACTTAAAATACTAGAATTTTTATCCACACACTTGACAGACTTACAGTAAGCATTTATTGGATGAATGAGGAGTAAATGAATGACAAAAGAGAAGGCTATTATTTACATCACACATAAAAGCAGAGTGTGGCTGTTATTTTATAACGTAAATAGTAGTGATTATGATAAAGTGAGAATAGGATCTAAAGACAATAAGCTACAGGATATGTAGGAAGGAAGGAAATGTATGTTGGAAGGAAGGAAACAGCATTAAGATGACACTATGCATGCATATATCCTCTTGGATTTTTATTCATAATTAGGTTCATTGCAAACTAATTTCAGGAAGTATTGTAAACATTGTCCTTTGGGCTTTTATGGGAGCCCTTACTCTTTGAACAAAAGCAAAATGAAGTAATTTTACAATTTGTAACCAATACGGGTTTCATCTCCATGCACTTACCCTTCAACTCCACAACTAATTCAAGCGATGTTGCAAACTTGTCTCAGTTTCACAATGTATACAGTAACGCCTTAGAAGAAAGTTTTCAGGAAATCTTTTTGCTCCCCTTCTGACACTGGATTACCCCCTTTTGGAATGAGGTTTGTGATCCTCAGGTCCTCACTATTGGATCTGCCCTTCAAAATCAGGCATCAGCTTCTACAGAATCTGCTGAGAATGCTGTTGGAAAGTTCATGTTAAAGGTGCTTGGGGTTAAAGATAAGAGCCCAAATGTCCATGGGGATAACAAATCCTGTACAGGTCATAATTACTGAAGCCATTATTACTGAGGAGACAGGGTAAAAAATAACTGGAGCCAAATACATGACTCAGAAATGTGAGATATTTGCCTATGTTACTGAAAACAAAAGACTGAAAATGCAGACTGTGCAAAAGTATGGTAATAGAAGAAGATGTGGAAGTTAGCATCATACCAAGATCTGCTTGCAGAGGTTGGCACACTCTGGTGTGGCTGGCAGATACAGTCATGGAGGGTGTGGGAAGTTGTGCTAAAGCCAGAGACTCCTTCCCCCTCGACTGAAATCAATGTGTTTGTGGCAGACTTAGAAGTGTAACATTTCTATTTAAATAAAAGGAATGAGTCAGAAGAGGGTTTCTCCAGAGACTTCCCTCCATTGTCTGGTTATTAAGTATCCAGAGTCTTCACTCTTCATTGGAAAAACCAAAAAGTGGAGGTTTATACTGAAACCCAAACAGCAAAGAGCAGAACAAGTCAAAGTAGAGGTCTTTACTTTCCTGCCTACACTGGAACATAATTCTGGAGCTACACCAGGGCTGAGAGGTGTTTTTCCTCTGTCTCCTTTCCTCACATCATGGGAATTAAGGAAAACTATAGACTTTTTACTTTAAAGGTTGGCTAATAATTTAATTGGCCTATATACTTTGGCTTGTGTTAAATTAATATGAAGTATTTGAGTGACAAATTAAACTCTTCTAGCTCTTTTGCTCTTCCAGAAGATATTAGTCAAAGTTTTTTGGGGAAGGGGATAATTTTGATTAAAAAAACAAACAAACAAAAAAATTCAGATAAAGAAATTCACAGAACAATTTGGACTATGGATATTATAAATTTCTGATTGGGAGGAAAAGTCTGTATTTCCATGAAAAGTAAGTGGTCAAATCATCCAAGCAAACCAGTAGATTTAAATGACTTTTAAAAAAATTTTAAATTTCTTTGGGTAGCAAACTATGCACTACCACCTTCCTATAGCCACCTCGTATATTTGTAAGATTAAATGATGATCTTAACATTATTTAAATTTGGTATATAATGAAAAACAGCACCAAGGCATTTCAACTCATTTGACCCGGCCAAATCTCCCTGTTATTCTAACTGCAATAACAGTTTCTAAAATATAGTCATCTGATAAGATTTTAAAGGAAGGATGTTTATCTCATGGGTGATTCACAAAAATGTTTAGTAACTTTTAGCTTCAAGAGTGTTTTCCATGTAGAAAATAAATATCTGGTTTTAAACATTTTTGTTCCAGAATGAAATGAGAGGAAAAAGGCAGTATCCATTAATTTATAATTAAAGTGGTTGGGAAAAGGGAAGCACATGCTAGCAGATTGGTCCTTGGTGACTGATACTCTGCTGCTGCAGAGCCACTGCTGGAGGATGATTTATTATTTTTCCTAATGTTTCTCATTCTCGTTTCTGCAAAGAAGGTCACCCACAAAAGACAGAATCTGGGAAAAAGGCTACACAGTTTGACTTTGAGTGGCTGACTTTTTCTCCTTCCTTTCACTTAAATTTCAGTATTTACAGCTTACCAGTCTTAAATTTGACACTCAGCAGACATAAACGTATTCTTGAGAGGATTAAAGGATTATTCACTCACTAGCTTAATCAGATTAATCAGAGATTTTTGAACAAGATATCTAATGCCATTCATAAGAGGAGATGTGTGATCACTGCCTGATAGTTGAATTTGGCACACACAGACACACACTCACACATTCACATATGCAGGCACATGTGCACACACACATCCACATCCACACTCATGCACAGACACATAGAAATACACACGCTGATTTTTACTTTACGCATTATGGTGTTAATTAAAAATAGTCATTTTGTAATCATGATCAATTAATTCCTAATTCTTACTTTATCTAAAAACGAGAAAGACAAGGTTATGTGCCTATTATATTTGAATGACCTTGTTTAATATAGGTAATTCAAATTTATTTTTGGAATGACCTACTTATCATCCTATAATTCTTTAAAAAAAATCTGTGGAACTTTTAGAGAAACACTTATTTCTATTTTTTTACACTTATGCGAAGTAATCCTTGAAATTTAAATATTATTGTAGTGTGAGAATAAGTCATATCCTGAAAATTAGATTTATTGTTTTTATTTTATTGTTATATCAGTTATTGCTTTTCCACTCCTATTAGGAGCTTAAATTCTATTCCACATTTATTTTAATAAGCTCCTTTTCTGCATAAACAGGAGGCAGCAGAGACCCTTTGTACCACAGACATATTAAACCAGGATTGGGACCAACTGTCCTATTGTATGAACTCTCATTTTAAAGCAGCCTGAGTTAAGCAGATTTTGTTGGATTTACTTTCATTTGGGTCTTATGCTATTTCGGAGATAGACATTATAATATTGGAAATATCTTCAAAGATGGGAAGAAACAAAATTAAAATGTGAGCCCTATTTGACCACCCTATTAATCAAAGCTACTTGATCCAGAAACGCCTGAGACCCCAGATACAGAATTTAGATGTATCTTCAGATTGGTCTTATGGTTCAGAATATAATGGATTCTGATATCTTTGCTGTTCAGATAGAATCTACTTCTGACAATGATACATTTATTATAAAATCTTTATCAATCTGCTTATAATACTAATTTTGGTGATGATGCAGTTTTATACTAATACATGATATTTAAGCTTGCATAGTGTTTCATGATTTGAAAAATTCTTCCACTGATTTGATCTATATAACAATTCTATGTAATGAAAAGGCACTTTAATATCTATTTTACAGATATACAGAGAATAGTGCTTTCGATGAGGTTAATGATAGGATTAGGACTAATATTCAAGACTTTTAATTCCAAGTCCAAAATAATGCCATTCTTCTCCTGTTGTACTTTGAGATGTCTCCCTGTTACAGATGTGGATTTGGATAGACCCATCAGCTCTGCATAAAGAATGATGAGTGTGTGTGTGTGTGTGTGTGTGAGAGAGAGAGAGAGAGAGAGAGAGAAAGAGAGAGAGAGAGAGAGAGAGAGAGAATGAGAGAGAGAGAGATACAGCCTAGGAAGTTTATAGGTATGGTTTGCAGCAATGAAATAAAATAAACAATAGTTCCAACTTAGAAAACACTGAGAACCAAAGACAGCAAATAAAAGTGAACAATGAATTTTGGTCAGTTTCCTGGGCCTTTGAGCTGCAATAAGATTTTATTGCTATACTACAGCCAAAAGTTACTAAAGGATGAAATCATGATCTACTATTTCACAGTCATGAGACCACTCAGAATGCTGGCTAACTTTAATAGACCTTATAATTTTCCAGGCATGTTACCTACATTATCTCACTTAATCCTGAGTTCGGGTCCTTATTATTATTGCCCTCTCTTTCAAGGGGAGAAACTGAAACACAGAGAATTTAATTTGCAAAGTCACACAAGGTTACCAAATGGAAGACAGACCATTGGATTGAGCACAGGTCTCTCTTCTTCTCTATTCTTACTTCCCTGCCACCAAATGTGTGTTTATGTCTGTCTGCCTTTGAAAATAAAGCTTATGCATTGATATTTCATCATATTAATGTCTGCATTTTATATATAGTTGCAGCATTATCTTTGAACAGAAATGGCGATGTTTGTTCTGGTTTAATTTCAGTTGTAGCCTGCTTTAAGGGCTTAGTACTTGCCAGACACATGTGAAATGCTTTCCATTCATTGTAGTTAATCCTCACTTGGGAAATTGGAATTGTTTTGCTCATTGGCAGATAGAGACTATGAGACTGAGACAAAGTAAGAACATGTCCCAGTACGAGGCTACGGTTCAACTCCAACCTGATTTCCTGCCCTTTGATCTCTCTCTGTATGTTAACACAAGGTCATAGCCAGGGCTGCTGCATTGTACTCTGCCCCTACACTTGAAGGGACAAAACCAGAACTGGAAATAAAGACTCACTGCTTCAGATTTGTAGCATTATCTCCCTTTGAGGGAGCAAGGGCTCAAAGAAAGTTTCCTGTATCTTAACACACTCTAGTAATACTAAGTAATAAAAAACAGTTTCCCATTCCTTTTCCTGGGCTTTAGTAATCTTTTTTCACCTTATAAAACCACATTATTATTTTTAATCAAATGCACTATATTCTTTCTGAGTTTTTTGCTTTTGGAGAGAATGGGCTGTATTTGGGCATTTGGCTTACAGTAAATGATTTTTGCTCCAAAAGCACAGAACAATGTGATGTTACAAAGGTCAGGATCATCTGTTTAACTCCGTAGAGCTAATCCCAAATTTATTCCTGTCTTCACTGGGTAGAAAAAATTATATACAGTGGGGAGAATGCTGATATTTTAAAAGCTTGTGTGCTTAGGTAGAGTTTATTTGAGGCTGATGTTCAGGGACCAGGAATTATTTTAGGTAGACATGACTATGTTTTTTCTTATTTGTGTCTTTAAATATCATTTGCAAAATATCTCAAGTACAGTGAGCACACAAGCATATTAAATATACATAATACATATCCTGCACATACCCACACGTTCACACAGTGTTGTGGACACACATTGCCTCATGATGTCCCCAACTCACTTCCCTACTCCCCTCTCTCTCAAAAAAAAAAAAAGATAGTTTAAGAGTAAATGCTTATCATAAACTTCTCCTCTGAGAACATATTTTCATCGGATTAAAGCCACACCAAATTTCATCTCCAAAAATATTTGGTAGTGACTCTTCAGAGCAGTTGTTTTACTTCATAGGAAATGTAAACAGACCAATGCCATAATGGAAGTTGATGGTTTAAATGAGTTTTACAAAAATGAAGTTGGTCTGTTTAATTCTTTATTGTCTTCTATTCACACATGGAAATACTGGAAAAGTCCCTAATACGTAGACTAAAGGAATACCTTTTGGATTTGTGTCTAGGCAGTGACTTGGATTCGGTTTTTTAAAGGATGCATAAACAGTGTGTGTGTGTGTATGTGTGTGTTTCCTGTATAATTGCCCATAGTCATTTTTTTCTCCCACAACTATTCTGTGGTAGCTTGTGTAGAACTCTTAACAAAGGGTGATAATTTTGGAAAAGCCAGGCATTGAGAAGTGATGTGTAAGAGGTTGTGCCTTGGCATTTTGCAGATAGAAAAATCCCATTTCATTTTAAACTAAACCAGTAGGGATTGTATGACTATTGTAGCAGACTTTGTATCAACTAAAAGAGAAGATTTAGTTCCTGAGCAAAGATACTGGATTTCAGTAATTGTAATCAGTGGGTTAACCCGGCTATTTTTCTAAATGAATGACCCACGTAGGTGAAATTTCAAGGTTATGGGTCACTGGAAACCTCTCTCTGATTTTTTGTGTACAGCTGTTCACTGGTAGGGGCTTTCCCATGTAGCCAGGGGTTCATGGTGGCAAAGCCTGACCCTGCTACTTTGCCCTCTCTCCTCATTCTGTGTGTGTGTGTGTGTGTGTGTGTGTGTGAGAGAGAGAGAGAGAGAGAGAGAGAGAGAGAGAGAGAGAGATTCTAAACTCTAGTGTAGTGTTAATAGAAAAAGAGGTAGAGATAGAAGAGATGAGTATCTTAGTGAGTCTACTTATGAGTATCTATCTACCTATCTATTTATCTATCTATATATCACAAATCTGTTGGAGTTTTGGGAATGTCGAATATCTTGACTTCAGTACAAGAATATTTTTATGTAAAGACAAAATGTACAAGATAACTAAATCTCAGTTATAGTTCTAAAATAAAGTTGAGAATCACTTTCTTTATAACTAATGTGTGTTATTTTGTTGGCATTTACCTTTGAATATGTTACAGTTCCACCTAGGATTTCTTCAAACCCTTGAACAGTATCCCTAACAGTAAGTGATAACGGTGGTTTGGAAGAAAATGCACCTTTTTACCTGATTTGAACTGATTTACTCAGGTGGTTCTCTGAGCTGGGTTTGCTCAGCTCTCCAGACCCTCTCCAGCCTTCCACATTATGTTCTTTCCTAACAGAGGGTTTACTAAAAGGAATTTTTTTAGAGTCTCCCTGTGCTTGGGGTTTTCCATTCTTGCTCACAGTCACCAGAAAATAATTTCTTCCTTAGTCGCTTACGTTTGGCACACAGGTGGTGCCTCTTCTGGGATTACTACAGAAAAACAATGTAGGATTTTAAAATTTATAAAACAAACCAATATTCCTTAAATGGAAAGAAATGAGGTCAATACAATGGAAACCATACTCCTAATAATAGAAAATAGGATCATGTTGCTTTATTTCCAAGCTCCAGCCCCTCCTGATCTCTTTTAAAAAATCCACACATTAATGATGCATTTGCAAACCTCTTGTTTTTACTTAGTGCTGACAGTCAGGCGTGTGGGAGGTTAGAGAAAATAAAGGAAGGCCAGGCAAGGGGATTACTTTGCTGTACCTTCTTGGTTTCCCAGCCTCGGCTGATGGAATTATTGTTTATTTTTTTAATTTTCAGAGGTAGACCGATGACAGCTGAAGAAGACTGTATTTGCTGAGGAGCAGCATGATGGTAGAGAGGAGCAGAGCTCCTGAGGGAGACCTAATGGTTCCTCTCCTTCCTGCACGGAGATAAAGACTTATAATAAGCGTGCATGTTCACCATCTGGCTCTGTGCATGTGGTCCTTATGGAGGGGAAAGCAGCACAATCTGTAAATGATCAGGAGCCATGGCGCTCTCTCCAGAGAATCCACGATGCAATCAAGGTGACAGATGGCATGGCCACTGCTGTGGCCTCATGGAGAAGATCAAAATCACCTTCAATAAACTCTGACTGAAATGGGCATGAGCACCTCAAAAAAGTCAGTTTGTCAGTCAAACTGCGACAGCAAGCTGCATTGGGGAAACATAGCGGCCAGCTCTCTGTTTTCAATCGTTTCCGTCTGACTGGGCCTGAACTATGATCTTTCTCAAATTGTCCTTTCTGTTTAGCTGAAGCAGGCCAGCAAATTGCCAGATTCATTGCTTTATTGAAGAAAATTGAAAACACGATGTCCTCAATTCTGGGGATGTGCGGTTGGCAGGTGCGGGGACACCCAAGCGCAAAGAACAGACCCTGTTTCTTAGGCCCAAGTTTGCTCAACTTTAGGAAGATTTTTGGATAAGAAAATAAAATGCAAATGTGTATCTGTCCTGCAAAGATCAGCTGACAGTGGTTTTGCGAAGGGTATTAGGTGTCTAATAACTGTGTGTGGATAAGTGATTGAAAAGAGGACGGAAGGAGGGAAGGAAGAAGAGAAGGAAGGAAGAGATCAGTGTTGTTAGTACTATATATTTTAATAGTAGGCTGTTGCTTTGATGTAGGATCTGATATGTTCCCATTTCCATGAATATTTATGGCATATGGATTTTTGAGAACTAAAAATTTTGAATATAAGGTCAATGATATACAGATACATTATTTTGTCCTAAACAAATTATTAATTGTTCCAAACAACTATTAACTTATAGATCAGCAAGTTTACCTGCATTTCCATTTTTATCTCTACTATTCCAACTGAATATTTTTCAAAAGCTCTACCTGTTCACAAAACTAGAGAGAAATGAGTACAAGTTACCTGCAGTGGGAGCAAAAATATATTACTGTTTTTTGAAGGTAAGAGCACTGATTTCCGGTCAAAGATGATGTATCTTAATGAAAGAAGCCTCCCCCTCCTCCTCCCTTCTCCTCCTTGGCAGAGTTCCACTGTTGTTCTTCCTCATAAGCACCAGGAAATGTAGATTTCAAGCAAAGGTTGACTTTTTCAAGGTGGTCTCCCAAGTCAATATTGGTTATCTGATAATGATGTCTCCTGTTATAAGTCTATGAGAAGTCTTCAAAATTCCAAGTTCCCATTGATTTTTCTGCTTGAAACTGTAATCTGACTTTGCATTCTTACTTTATTTAAAATCCAAATCCTGCTATTGCCCCCAGCCTTATCCTCCATGTTGTAAATTGTTTGACAGTTGAAATATAACCTATCATTGAGTCTTAGATTCTCAGTAAGTTAACTCTTCTCATGGGTGCTTTTGACAGTTAATGTCCTGCCCTAGAGATTTACAAATGTCGCTAAAGGACTTCATCTCTGATCTATGTGCACAAAATACAAGAGATTATGAAAAAGGGCTCACATTTTGATTAATAGGAATAGCATAAAGTTGATCCAGACACTGTTTTCACAGGGCATTTAACTACAGGTGATACTCCATATCACAGTTGCTTGTGACCTCCTAGGATCTGAGAACTAAACTTATTCAGGAGAAAATACCTATTGACTAGTGAGCCTAATGCTTGCAGACTGCACTGGGGACTGAGGAATAAATCTTTATGAAGGAAAAAGTTGGTGTCAGATGGCATTTATTTGTGTTCTGTCTGCTCTTTCTTTCCAACTGAGTCTGGTGGGTAGCATTCCCTCCCTGTCATTAATAATTTTTATGGGACACCAAGGCCCAGACATGTGGACTGGAAGGACCTGCTTCTCTGACAGGAGACGCTCTGCGTATTCTCTCCATTCTGGCTGTTGGCTCTCTGGAATGGCAGGCTCTATAATAGACATGTTCATTATCTCGGCCACAGGGAGGGGTGGCAGCATGGGTCATTCTTGTCTTTCTGCAGCAGTTTCTTCCCCTAAACCCCAGTTGCTGTAAGGACTGAACTTCCAAGAAGCATATGGGTATCACTGTTTTCTTAAAGAAGAGATTGTATAGGGAAATTCAGCAGAGGTCAAAATGTTAATAGACTAGATTCCACTAGGACCTGAATGCTCAGAGACATATAAACAGTGTAAGATTTAGGGATCAGTTTAGACAATTATGCGCCAGCTTTTCTGGCATAAGTGTCACCTGATCTTATTTAAGTTGCATAACTATGTATTATTAGTGTCATTGGTATCCTATGGTTCCTATGTAGTAAATTACTCAGAGACAGTTGCTTGTGGTGACTTTAAAAAGTTTGTCTGCCAGCAGCTCTTTTCCTTTACAGTACTACAAATATACATTTGCTTCATATGGGTACAACTTTTAAGAGGAAGGACAGACCACCAGAAACAACTATAGAGGAGGCTTGATGTGTGGGATGGCTAAGGACAGTAGCTCCTAGATGGACTATTCATAAGTAATTTTGAGTTATGGAAGTGATTTTTATTATTCTTTAAAAAACAGATACAGTACCAAAGGAAGAAGTTACACAGAGATTTTAACACACACACACACACACACACACATACACACACACACTCAAAGCTAAGCAATCCTTATTGAAAATTCAAAAAACTTGCCAGCAGCCTGAAATGACCTGGTCATGAACAATAATGAAAGGATGCTAATTTCCCAAGTCCTCTGTCCACCAGACTTTTTGAACTTTCCTTCAAGAAGTTATACTGTCTCTGAAATTAAAGTGAATGGCTCATCACTACTAGTTAAAAATCTCAGACATAGCTCCACAGACTTGAGACAAAGAAGTAGAATACTGTTTTGTTTGTGCATGATGTGGCTGGATAAGCACAACATTAGTATCAAAGTGGGTATTTAGAGGTTACTGCATTTTTGAGTCAAATTCTAGCTTGAATCCTCAATGACTCCATTTTTTTCTTTAAGATTTTATTTATTTATGCATACAAGAGCTGGGATACAGGCTAGAGAGGATTCACCAGAGACTGAGTGAGGAGCAGACAGGCAGATCAATGGAAATACACTGCTGAGGGGGGCAGTGGGCAAGGCAGGCGAGGTCTGATGTGCCATGTGAGTCTTCTCCCTGGTCAGGGATTGAACTCGCTCTGCAATGGCTGCGGAAGCCCCACAATGCTGCGCTCAACTCCTTGTGCCACCAGGGAGGCCCCAACGACTGCATTTTTTTCTGTTGGTGCATATATGAATGAGAATGGTGGCAGGTGAGGATTCCACTTTTCTTTTTTTAATAACTAGATTTGTGACTTTAAAAAACATCTCATCATTTTACTGTTGTAGCATGATATCTTACTTACACAAAGGTTAATAAACATATTACAGAAGTTAGTCATGTTTTCTTCTACAGTGCCTTGACACTTATTTTAATCTTTATCAGGCCAGCACGGAGCAAATGACTCCTGTTCCCCATTATATTCTTATATTCCCTGCCACCGCCCTCTGCCCCAGATGAATGGGTTGTTAATTTGATTTCAATGAATTTTCCTTGGTGACAATTTATGATCATAAATACTGGTTTTTTTTAAACCATAAAATTACATATCCTTCATATGAAAATGCTATTTCTGGGGCATTTTGAGTTGTTGTAAGTCTGGGGTTCTTTTAGTCACAACAACCTGCCTTGTTTTCTTCCACATGACACTTAAAAAAATTCTTAAGGCAGCCTGGCATCTGGCAAATTCCCTCTATATTTGGCCCGCAACAAGAGGGCAGTAGAAAAATCCAAACTAGTTTAAATTGATTGACACGTTTTTGAGAAACTATACCTAAAATGAAGTAAGTTTTATTGCAATGATCTATTTGAAGCCTAGAAGCAACATTGTGTCATTTTAAAAAAAGTCACTAGGCAAGGAAAAAATGCACCTCCAAGACACTTTTGTAGCCAGTTCTCTATTTAAGTAATTTTTCCATGGGCCTTGGTTTCCTTTCTGCTAAAGGTAGTATTGCCAATTATATAATATGTGTTAGCTATATTGTAATTTTTACCACCTTATAAGCTAATTAGGAACCAAATACACAGGAATGCAAATTTGAAATTCTTTCCCCACTTAGTCACTATTTTTACCTTGAAAGGATGAGAAAGTTATTTAGCTTAAAGCATTACTATACTACAAGACTCCTGGAGTATGTCCAGAAACTGGATTTGCCTGTAGGTGGTAGTTGAGTACAATTTTATATGACATTATCACAATTCAAATTTTAAGCATTTTATTATTTAGTAAAATACCCCCAAAACACAAAGCATTGGGAATTTTTTGAAAAATATGAAGGAACAGCTAAGGGTTGTTTTAGATGAACAAAGTGAGATCTGTATTTTGGCTAGCCTATTATTTCACATTTGTTTGTCTCTTGAATTTGACAATAA
The DNA here is from genome assembly GCA_019455555.1 of Galemys pyrenaicus. Lineage (NCBI taxonomy): Eukaryota > Metazoa > Chordata > Mammalia > Eulipotyphla > Talpidae > Galemys > Galemys pyrenaicus. Next base: position 5,586,643 of record JAGFMF010011756.1, on the reverse strand, counting down.
TTGCCAAAAAGTTACTGATCCAGATTCTATTTTGCAAATGATATTTTCTACAGCCTCCATTCTTTACAATGTAGAGGGTGTAAATCCTTTACAAATTGTAAATCCATTTTCTCTTTCAACATATAGTTGAAGACACAGTTTAAATTTTATTTATTCTGATTGCTGTTGAAATAAAACTGTAACCAAAAGGCATTTTATCAAAAGAATTTCATTTCCATGATTGTCAGGAGACTTCATTATCAGAAGATATGCTATGTAGGCAGAAGAGATTGGATAGGTGCTTATGAAAATCTTGGATTTTGTCAATTATAAAAACTTTCATAAGAAATTAAATAAAACTCTAATGTTAATGCTGGGCTTAATATGAGCGTGTAATATATTTGGTTCTATACTCAGTTGACCATTGAACTAAAGAGTAACAGAGTAATGAAATTTGTAGACAACTCGAGAAAATTATTTGCTTTTTATTTTTGTCCTGTCTATGGAGAAGTAGATTTCCTGTCTGTTTAGAAAATAATGAAAAAAGTAAAAACATACATAGACCCAGGGAAGATGCCACTAGGTCTAGAATTTAACATTTAGGACTCAATTTCTATCTATCTATCTATTTATCTATCTATCTATCTATCTATCTATCTATCTATCTATCTATCGAATTGAGATAATATTGGTTTATAACACTATATATGATTTAGAGGCATAGCATTTACACCATGTAGTTGTATGTTACCCCACCATGCCCACAACCCATAGTTCTCCACCATTTAGGACTCAATTTTCAGAAAGGAGTTCTTGATGAGGCATTTCCTGCCCACCAGCCGCAGAGCCCTGAAAAAGGAAGTACAGGCCTTCACACACCGTTTGTGTGTTGGCTATGGCTCTGTGTTCTCATCTCTAGGTGTCTGTTTAGATTTTATAATAGGATGCCAGAAAACAACAATAACAATAATATGCTCCTATTTTAAATATTTAGGTCTATATTATATTCAGTTCCTCTGAATATGGTACAACTGTTTCCATAATTTCTTTCAGTAGCCAATGGGGATGGGACCATTGAGTCATGTACTTCAGCCACAGATTTTTTTTTGTACAATAAAAGGTGTTTTGTCTATTAGATTAACTGTCTGTTTGAACATTCACCAAGTTGGCTATTTCTTTTTTTCTCTGAGGGTGAAAAAAGCAATATAGCATCACAGAGAGGATAAAAACAATATTTTCTATAACCTCTGTCCTCCCATCATAATCCACTTCCTCTTTCAAAATGTTAAATGATGCTAGAAACTAACTCATTTTGTAAGATTTTGCCTAGCACATTATGTTTATTAGAATTTGGAATAATGGATGCTGAAGCCAGTAAAGCACATAGATTTTTTTTCACATAATAATTAACTTCACATGGAGTGAGATGGTAAAAAAAAAATAAAGTTTGAATAATATATGATGAGATTTTTTTCAAATGAATTTTGGATAGCAGGAAAGTTTCTAGGTGATAGAAATCTTCAGTTTTACTGTGATTTGGTTTCTGATGACTCAAAGGTATTTAGTGCATTGATTTCAGAATATTTCTCTATTAACTTTACTAGACTGAGGAATATGTATCAGAAAAAATGCAACTTATTAAGAGAAAAATTAAAACAAAAGTAGATAATTACATTAGTAAATTCAGAGCTTATACAGTATGCTACAAATTTTATATTCTTACAGATTCTCTGCTTTGCAATGAAACAATATTACTGATTATAAATCAGGAAATGGAAAAGTAAAGGATTTTATAAACATTATTATTACTATTTTATTTTCAAATTTTATTTTAGATTATTGGATATAAAACATATCTGAACTACAGGTACAATGAGTCCTACTTTATCATAAAAGGACCAAACTGCTTTTCTGACTCAAAAATTTTATAAAAAGGCATACTATTGAACTAGTCAGTTTAATAATATGAAAAATTTTGGAATTGAATTAATTAACCTTAAGACTCAAAAGGATAAATTCACATATGCATATTATTCCCTCCTACCCCCAATTCATAGCTAAAAATAAGTCTTTCTTTGTTCTTTATCATGAGAAAAGAGTAAATGTGTTGACAGGAACCCAAGAAGGAAGAGATGAAAACTGATTTTGGTGAAGGACAGAGAACAAGAACAAGGATTCTGAATCTTGGGTCTAAAACATGTGTGACTCTCTACCACTTTTGTTTCTTGAGATAGCAGCATGTAGTCAGAGGAGCACAGGCATTAGAAATCCACATGTGTGAGTTGGAATCCTCATTTCAGATCTTATTGGCCATGTCATTTGCGTTAGGATTTAATTTCTTTGAGTCTTCATTTCTTAATTTTAAAAATATGGATAACAACAGCTAATCTCCAAAGATGGTGGGAGACCCAATGAGATTATATCATTAAAACACCTAAAATAATGCTTGCTACATGGCACATACTCAATAAATTGTACTATTCATTATCTTCAATGGAACAGCACTTCCCTTTGATTTGTTGTATCCTATGATTCTGGCGCTGGTTAACTGGTATCCAAAATTTGGCCCAGCAGCAGGTAACTTGCTAATGCTCCACGCCTGTCACATAGTAGCCATGTGTAACTAGAGTTCCCAGTCTCATTAAGCCAGTCATCTTACAGATACTGAGAGTGGTCTGCTAGTTTTGTGCCTAACATGGAAGCAGGATACTTTGGAACTGGGCAGAAACTCAGTTGTCTGAGCCACATTTTAATCCTCCACCATGACTGATTGACCTATTTTCTTCCAAGGCTGCTATAAAAACCAGAGATGAAGTTAGCACTGAATCAAAGCACTGTGGTTCCTTGTCATATATACTCTCTTGGTTTCTCTCCAACCTTATTTTAAATATCCTTAGGGATGGGCTTTCATCACTTTTCTTGGAAGATTTTTCTTAAATAGTAATTTTTACTGTCAGAAAGTTTTCTCTTTCATTCAGGGTAAATTTTTCTTTCCATCCTTATACTCTTCTAAATACCCTGCCCTGAATCTGATTAAATAATTCTTCCTGCCTGTTCAGTATTTCTCCTGTCAGACTTTTGTAGTCAATTATTGGTCCCCCCTCAGCCATTACTTAGCAACACCAGACATAATCTTTATCTTTAATCATTTCTCATAACTCACTCCTTCATCACCACAATCATTTTTCTCTTCTCTCTGAATTAATACATCTGCTTTTTGCAGGTAACCTGTGTCTTAGGTACATGTTTCCTTGGAAGTAAAACACATAAACTTATTAATTGTAAATATTCATTGAAATAATATAGCATTACTGTATGTTGAAAGCAAAGAAGAAATATACCCACTATTCTAATGAAATAAATATTGTTTCTTCTTCACCCCTTTGAAACCTTATTCTGCTAAGTAGAAATTATGCATCAGCCACTGTGCTGAATCTTTCATATGCATTATCCTGATTACAGCCACAGCAGTTCTCTGAAATAAATGTATAACTCCCATCTCACAGATGAGGAGGTTAAGATTCAGAGAAGTAAGTAAGCTGCCTAAAGTCTGGCACCAGGAATCACTTCTTAAGCATTACGTTTTTCTGTCCATCTATCCTTCCCATGTCATGTCATATCAGGTATTTTTAAGAAATATTTATTTATTTAAGCATGCAAGAACTGGGATACAGGCCACAGGTGTCGGTGGGAGGGAAGGGGTGGTTAGAGGAGACACCAGAGATAGAGTGTGGAATGGAACAAGCAGATGTACTGAAATATACTGCTGAGGGGAGCAGCAGGCAAGGCAGGAGCCATGTGGGGTCCATGTGCCATGTGGGTCCCCTTCGTCGCCTGAGATCGAACTCTTGCTATAGTGGCTGCGGATGCTTCATAGTATGGTGCTTAACTCCTTGCACCATCAGAGAGGCCCCTCATCAGGTATTTTAATGGCAGATTTTTGGATGAAAAAAATTATCCAGTTAACCATTCTTCAGCCTGGTTCCTTAGAAGGAGTCCAAATTTTCACTATGATAAAAACTCTGAAATGAACTATTTTGAAAATGACTGCCATAAATTTAAAAGATTGTCTTTTTTTTTCTTTATAGTACATGTCTAAAAATTGTTTCAATCAAGAAATCATACAAAGAGATATTGGTGAACTTGATATATATATATTAAATTGAGTTCTAGCTGACATAATATATCAGGAGTAAGGTTGAAAAGTATTTAAAAATGATTAAATAATTTCCTGCATAAAATTTGATAGAAAAAAAATTAACATTCTCTGTGAAGAACTTATACAAATGAATTAAAATTCTCTTATACAAAATCAATGGAAGAGGTGTATAAATGGCATTAAACACTTGAACTAATGTCCAGTCATATCTGTAGTTAAAGTTTATTTAATTTATTAAAGAGACACTCATTACTCTCTATATGAAGACACCAATTATCTTCACTTACCTAATAGGCAACACCAAAAGACCAACAAAACAAAAGAAAAATTATGACAATATCCAATTTACATAGTGTTTAAGAAGTGATCCCTAGAGCCAAGAGATGGAAAAATGTTTGTTCACATCGTGTAGGTAGGATTAAAAAAAACACATATATATATAATTGTTCTAGAAGTTAATTTGCAATATTTATCAAAACTTTCAGCTGTTCTTTTTGATGTAGGACTTCATCTTGTAGGAAGGAGAAAATATCTTTACATATGATTTGAGATATGTAACTGCAGGAATGCACCCTCTGGACCTAACCTACTATATTTAGACAGGTTCTGGTAAAGCATAATGAATCACCAACATATGACCTAAGACTCTGTGGACCAAAAAATACCTGTCTATTTTGTTCTTACTATTGTGAAAAAGATGGTTATTTTATGATAGACTATACTCATGAGGAACATCCAACACAGTTACTCTAAAAATTAGGTTTGTAAAACAGATACTTTTGTCTCTTGAGAAATGAACATTGGCACACAAATCATCTGTGTCCTTTCACATGGAGAATGTAGCATGCTGCTAATAGTGCCCCCATCCAAAAGAAAACCTTCAAAAGGCACAGTGCATCATAAATACCATTCTTCTTTCCTGGGGGGCATGGGGTTGAAGGTTGTTATGTTTAAATCTCAATAATGTACTATAATATTTGAGTCAAAATCAAGTATACATTTTCCTGGAAGAAACCTCCCATGCCACCCATTACTGATTTTGTTACATTCTGCTCATCTGAAAAGTTTTCCAAAGGACAAGACAAGAAATGATCCTGATAGCTAAATAATCAGGTGGACTTGGATTTGGTCAAGTTCTCAAAGAAATAAATATTGTATTTTGTTGAGGGAGTGAATTAGCAAAATAGATTTGAAGGAATCCCCAGTACTTTTCTCAGGTTTGGTAAAACAGAAATGTGTTATTTCTTAACCTCACTCCTTTCTAAGGGTAATTGTATGGGAGTAGAAGACACAGTTTTAGTAGTTGATTTGAATAGCCTCATCATTTGTGTGGTTGTACTAGGTCTTTGACTTCTTTCTTTTAAAATATGAATTTTATTTTTTTCAGTTTTATTGAAAAATAAATGACATGCATCTCTGTATGACTTTAAGGCATACGGCATGATGGTTTGAATTATACGCATTGCGAAAAGATTAATACAATATGTTCAACTAACATCCATTCTTTTGTGTTTTTATAATGTCAATTAGTTTTCTTTTAATTATACTGAAAGCATTTATTGTAATGCAGATATGGTGGTATTGAACTGTCTCAACATTTGCTTTTGTCTGAGTCTTTATTTTTCTTTTATTTCTGAGTATATAATTTAATCTAAGTTAAAAAAAAGTCATGAATTGCTAGGTATAGAATTCTTGATTGACAATTATTTCCTTCAATATTTGGAATATATTATCCCATTCTCTTCTGGTATGAAAAGCCTCTGTTAAAAAATCTATCCATCATGTTAAGGGGGTTCCTTTATATGTAACTTCTCTGATGCTTTTAAAATTTTCTTGGTCGTTGACTTTGGACAGTTTAATTATAACATACCTTGGCTCTTTCAACAACTCCAACGTGTTTCCATTAGTCCTTCAGGTCAAATGGTGTTGAAAGATACTTTCCATAGCAGATGGGGCTAAGACCCAGTTCCCTTGTTTAGGTGGAAGTGGAAGGGTGGCTCCAGGCTTTTCCCAGTTTCCTGAATGAACTCTCTAGTAGGGAGGGATGAAAACTACCCTCAGCTCTGGCTCTGAGTCAGTTCGTAGTAATAAATTTGCTCTGGGGTGACCAGCTCTACATACCTTAACCTCTTAGTTCAAGTGTCCCTGGTCAAATAGCTTTCAGATCATATTATCTTCAAATGATCTGAAAGTTAGACCAGATGCAGCTGAAATTTACTCTGCACAGCTAAAGGGACTATAGTCCAGCCCCCTCACTTGAGTATGGACCAATCAGGCTCCAGGCCTAACAAAACATCTCCTTCAAATCAGGTGGATCTGCAACCTTTAGAGTTCCCTATCAGAGTGTATCCCTGACTTGACTTTATAGGTGAGAAAAGCTACTGGTTAAAATTACTGCTTGTGCACTACACGTTTGAATTTGGTCTGCCAAAATCCATGTCATGATTGTGGCAAGTCCTACCACTTTCTCAGGTTCCTAATCAGATTTCCCTGTGGTTAAACCCCACAGATTCCCCCTTTATCCTCATGGTGCAAGATCACAGTAGGAGATCCCACAGAATGACTGATCAGGCTGGGGGAGCTGACTTTCCCCCTGCTTCCTTAGGACAGGGAATTAATTCAGAGTCTTTTTTTTTTTTTACTATTTTTCCCCTTTATTTATATATATTTGACATCAATTGTAATCCCCATGTATTCCCCATCACCATATCACCAGTGCACCATCACCTCAGTCCCCCATGCTCCCATCTGCCCTCAACCCTCCCACTCCACCCTCCCCACCAAATGTCCCCAATTTGTCCTTGTCTTTTTGTTGTTGTTGTGTCTTTATTGTTATTCCCACTGGAAGGACTGGAGACTCAAAGGAAACCTTTTCCTTGTGCTGCACTGACTGGGGAGAGAGGAAATGTGGTCAACATGTAGTTGTTTCTTTTGCCCTTCTAAGCAGTCTGTCTTATTCTCTGAGGTGGAGGGAAGTGTTTTAGTTTTATAAACCTGTTCTAGGATTTTCTCAGTAGAGTCTTGTCCTTGAGAAGTTATAAATTGTTCTTATGAGGCAGAGTAAAGTCAGGAAAAGTCTAAGTTGCCATCTTGGTGATGTTACTCCAAGTCTCATTTTCTTGATCAAGCAGTTGCTCAACAATCATTTGTTACATGTCTATTGTGTGCCTTGCTTTATCCCAAGTGCCAGAGTGCAACAAAAACAAAACCTATCCAACCCCTGCATCATGGAACTTGTTTTCTTGTAGTAACTCAGAGGTAGGTTTGAACACAGGATTGAATTGCTCCTCACAATTTGTTGTTCAGGATGGACATTCCAGAAAACAATGACAGTGAAACTGGACACAGTGTGAGTCAAGGATGGACAAGAGCTGGAATAGGAAAGAGCTGAGAGGAACTCTGGATGGGAAAACACCATGGGATTTTGGGGTCAGATGGAGGTGACATGGTAGATGGTACTAATGTGATCCTTTCCAATACACCACCAATCTTCTTTTAAGTCAATTGAAAAATAAAATATGCTACTTGAGATAACATCTTTTGTGGAAATGGTAAGAGGACCAACGTTTGTACTTTAACGACTGGAAGAAAAGGTAGTTGAGTGACAGAGGAGGGCAGCTGCATGTTTGAATAACACTCACCTTCATGTTACCTACAGTGGACTTAGGAAGAGTCATTAAAATATTACTAAATGACCTATGGATATTTAGAACTAGTTTTTTCCATTGTGCTTTTCAGCACTAGTTCCATTTTATTTCTTTACAATTAACTGTATTCTATACCTAGTGGAACAATATCATATACTTGCATTCACAATTTTGTTTTTTATCACCTTAAGATTTCTATTTAGTTCTGACTTTTTACTGCTCATTGAATATTTAGATTCTGTAACTGTGTCTAAATCCATAATGCATGCCACTTTTTCTGTTTTTTCCTAATTTAACTTTTACATGGAAGTTCAAAGCATATTTGATTGCTCAGAAGTATTCAGTTTGGGACTCTACAACTGAAGATGAATTTGGAGAATGTGGTTTAATTTAGAACAATAATAAAAATTATAATGCAGTCAGAAATAAAAATCATAATGAAATAGTATAGGTGGTAAGACTACTTCATCAAAACAAAATATACACTAAAGATTAGTTTAATCTATTGTGCCTCATATTTTTGTCTCCTCTGTTAGGAAATTCATCTGCATTTTTATAGATTTATTTATTTATGCATACAAGAACTGGGGTACAGGCCAGAGGTGTGGGAGATGAGAGGATTCACCAAAAACAGAGTGGGGAGAAGAACAGGCAGACTGGCTGAAATACACTGCTGAGGGGAGCAGTGGGCAAGGCAGGAGAGTTCTGCTGTGCTTTGTGTGTTCCCTCCCTGGCTAGGGATCAAACTTGTGCTAAAGTAGCTGCTGGTAACTTCATAATGCTGCTACTTTACCCCTTGTACCACCAGGGAGGCCCCTCGTCTGCATTTTGAAACAGTTCTCAGAATTTTGTTTAGAACTATTATTCTTAGAACCTCTCTTTTTAAAACTCTTGGTCCTTATTTTTAGGAAACACCAGCACATATGTATACAATATTATATGTAATCTATGTGATTACATAAATAAATGGGTGAATAATCACACACATGTCTTTATATCAAGAAAAAGCTGCTAACCAGATGTTTTTAGTTTGCACTCACAAATAAATAAGAGAAAATTGCTCCAACTATAGCCTAAAATACTTTGGTTTACCAATGTGTAATTACCAAGTTAAGTTTGTTTAGTATTAGAGTGGGTCTTCCTCTCCCAGGAAGGATTCAGAGTGAGCCTTTCAGCATATTCCCAGAAGCAAATAATCTTTCATGTGTTGCAGGACCCTGGCTTTTCCCTGCTGTGTTAACTCCGGTGTTTATTTGATTAGGAAAATGGTTAGGGCTCTGCACTGCTCCTGTTTCTCTTTTTGCATTTGTGTGTGTGTATGTGTGTGTGTGTTGTGCTCCTCCCATATCTTTAATATATGCATTAAAAAATTTCCATGAGAAGGGCATATTTTGTGCATGGAAAAACTATTTAGATTTGCTTTTGTTTTAAATGAGCATTCAGTGTTTATCAAATTAGTATTTATACTGTAATAACAAACTGACAGCTATCACCTATACTTTTTATTTGATTGAAATTCAGGGAACCACAGAGATCTGTGCATGTGAGGGTGCTGAAACTTATAAACCATTGACTTCCTGGTGCTTTCACACGTGGTAACATTCATGAAGGATGGGGAAATGATGTGGATGTAAGTCCTAGTTTGCCATAAGTCCCAAGTTATGTCTGTTATTCTTGCTTAAATTTTAATATTCCCTTTTCATTCTGAAAAAGCAGTCCAGTTTGCATAATAAGTTACATGGTCATTCTATTTCTGTTGAACACCTCTGTGACCACACAAGCTGGGTCCAGATGGGAAAGTTTCATTTTAAACTTTAACATCTTCATTACCTTTCTGCTCCAGCTGGGTCTGGTATAATCTGTTTCTCAATCTTAAAGTGGGAGGAATCACATTAACCTACTTATAGTGGCTTACAAGAAAGTCCCTTTGTGTATTTTTAATTCTCTTAATAAAATCATTGTTTTGATATTATATAGATTAAGACTTTAAAAAAAATCATTGAACAATGAAGTAAAGTTCATGAAAGTAGGCTTCCTTGAACAGAGTTCAGTTTACAATTTAGGTACTTAAATTTATGAAACATTAAAATTATGTAACTTTCACCTTGATTGCACATTTGAAACCATTTTTTAAAAACTTAAATGTTATGTTTTATTTTGTTTAATAAACTTGTTAATCAATTTATCATTGATTTATAATACTACATAGATTTTCATGTACATCTACACACTGTGTGTGTAAGTCTTAGCTGACCCACTTTCAAAGTTCTAACTGAACTTGCTACTATCAGGTTGATGCTCACTACCCTCCCATCCCCACCCCTCTCTAGTAATCACAATATTTTTCAGAAAGTCCAAGGGTTATTTTTGTTGTGATTTGTTAGTTATTTTGCTTTGATTATTTATATATCATATATGAGAGTGTAGTTCCAGCAAGGCATAGAGCAGGTTCTCCATAATCTGTGCAGATGGGGAAAGGAGGAGTCCTGGAAACCTCAGTGGCTTTTCTTGGCTTTTATTACTCTTTACATTGGAGGCAAACAGGTATATGGCAGGCAGGGAGGCTGGGGGGGCCAGGAGGTTGGCAGGCCTCCTAGCCCTCCCTGCAAATCTTACTCTTTGTGGGCTCTCTGGTCTCTACTTTTTCTGCTTTTACATCTCTTTCTTCTCCTCTGCTGGTGTCCTCATGATGCCATCCTTATATGCTGTGTGTCTTATGCCCGCCATCCAGCATGTGTGCAGGACTGCAGGTGTCCATCATTGACACTAATGGTGAGAGGGTGGAAAAGTCTAATCACTCTCATCTACCCTACAGAAAGAACCATCTGGTAATTGACTTTCATATTTTGATACTTTTCACTTAGCATAACCATTTCAAGTCCTATCCATGGTGTTGCAGAAGGCAAAATTGTATCTTTTTAATAGCTGAATAGTATTCCATTGGAGCATGCATACCATTTTTTTTACTCAATCATCTGTTAGTTAGCATTTAGATTCTTCTGTGTCTTAGCTATTATGAACAGTGCTGCTATGAACAAAGGGGTACATAAATATTTTCAAATTAGTATTTTCATATACCTAGGAGAGGTATTAATGGGTCCTATGGAATTTCTAATTTTAGATTTTTAAGGAATTCACAATATTTTCTACTGGGACTGCACTAATTTACATTTCCACCAATAATGAATGAGTTTCTTTTTTGCTGCACACTTGCCAACACATTATAGGTCATCAGCAGATTAAGTGAATTGGTTGGGCTTTTATGCTGCAGCCACTGTAGCATGAGTTCGAGCCCCAGCCAGGGAGGGGACACACAGGGTACAGCACACCTCTCCGGCCTTGCCAGCTGCTCCCCTCAGCAGTTTATTTCAGTTGATCTGCCTGTTCTGTTCTGTCTCTGGTGAATCCTCTCACCCTCCGTGTCTCTGGCCTTTACCTCAGCTCTTGTATGCATAAATAAATAAAAATCTTTAAAAACCAATTTCGTTTGATTTTTCTAAATTTGATAACATCTGCCCTGGTTAATTTCTCACCTAATTATATTCCACTAATCTATTTTCCCTCTCACTATTGGTCATTGGAGTAAGACTTTCTACCACTATTTTTCTTGACAAAATAGTTGTTCAGACTTTAACCTTCTTTGATTCTTTATCTTTTATTTTCATTTTTATATTAATTTAGATACATATTCATTGAAAGCATCATTATCAGCATCCCAAAATGTATGTTTACATGTATGAAGCATCTCTTTGACCCCTTTTTACCTTCCTTACATCTTCCTATTTTTCTTGTCTTGCTCGCCTTACCTTATTGTAAAAAAAATGTGATTCTACATCACATATATTCTACCACTATTAAGATATTTGCTGCCTAATGCCTAATACCAATTTTTAGCAATGAGTTCTCTTCGCTATTATTTTCATTTACTATAGTGAACCAGTGAAACATTTGGGAAGTAAATGTTTGGACTGCTAATCTCTCAGGAGCTTTCTTAGTGCTATGAGTAAAGAGTCCTAAGAAGGTTGTGTAATACTAAAAAAATAATAGCTTAGGCTGTTGCAGAGATGTTTATTGAGGAGCTAATTATCCTCATCCCCAAGTTATTTCATTATAGTTCTTAAGAGCATCATTTTGGAGAAACAAAGTGAAATTGCAGTTAACTAAATGCTAGCATCTGTTTAATTGTTCCAGATTCACAAATGTGTTGATTTGTAAAAATTCTCTGCCATGATACACTGTTTATAAATCTTTGTAGCTATAATCATAATTTATTAATTACTTCACTCACTTATTAGTTTTTTTCAGTTAAGCATTAATTAAATACACATTAATTTGATTCACCTAAGTTGTGGGTAACAAAAATGAACTAATGAAATTTTTGTTGATTTAATTTACTTAAATATAAAATAAAGCAATTATTTAAAGTAGCTAGTGATCCCTCCTTAATAAGTGTTGGGCCTTAAGCTGAGTGCTTTGATACAGAATATAAAATAGGTGTATTTGTCAGAGTTCAACTAGAGAAACAGACTGTTTTTTTCTGGATATAATGAGAATTGGCTCACATGATGCAGGTTCTGAAGAAGCAAGCCTGAAACCCATGAGGCAGGCTATAAGGAATGTGCTCCTGGGCTGGGCTATTGCTGCCATCACAGGCAGAATATTTTTCTTATCCAGAAAGCCTCAGTTCTGTTGTTAAGGCCCTGAAGTGATTGGTCTCACACATATTACTTACAGATGATCTAGGTTAGTCACCCATATAAAGCCAACTGATTATGGAATTTAATCACATCTATAAAATATCTACATAGCACCACCTAATTGGTCCTTGACTGAATAACTAGAAAATGTAACCTAGCCAGGTTATATTTAAAGAATTTCACTTCTTGTCAATTTGAGAGACGCTTGTTTTTTGGTAAAGTTTATTTTAAATTGAGGTAACATTAGTTCATAAAACTGCATATGATTTAGGAGAATAGCTGCACATACCTTTAGATGTATTTTACCACACCACACTCACTGTAAACCAACCATATATAACACATCTTTTAAAATCATGCTTAATCTCTAAAACAGTAGCAAATTTGTGTTTCTGCTCAATATGATACAACTATCCTGTGTACAACCAAAAATGTGCTAACCTTTTGTGCCAAAAAGAATGCGAAGTTTTGGGGTGATAGTCACCCTTCTCCTTTGATATCTGTAGCTGCAGGAAAGGTAGCACGGGGTGGTTCTGGGCAGACGGATCAAGGAAGGAGAGTCTTGGAGCCCTAGGTGGCTTTTATACTTTTTATTGTCATCTCTGCATCAGAGGTGGCATCACGTACATGGCAGGCATGGGTGCCGGGGGGCCGGGAGGCTGGCAGGCCTCCCAACCCCCGGTGCATCTCACCCTCTCGGCTGCTTTCTTCTCTCTCTCTCTCTCTCTCTCTGCTGCTGCTGCTGCTGCTCACGTTGGTCGGTATTCTCGATCCTGTTGGTTGGTACTGTTGGCCCTGGCGTCCTCATGACACTGCCCATTTAAACCCGTGGCCAACCCAGGTGTGCCCACTTGCGCATGCCCACCCTGGAATGCTCGCAGCACCACAGGTGTCCATCATCACAGTGGTGGGAGGATGGAAAGACCTGATTTCTCTAACCCTACAATATCCCACAACTTAAATATGGACATAAAGTTAAATGTTATTAACTTTGGCCAGTAGTCCTGTGGGTGATATTAGGGGAGAGTGGAGAAAGAGAGTTTATCCTGTCAACATGATTACTAAAGTTCTCTTATGAGAGTCTGTAGCAGCAGGAAGGTGGCACAGGAGCAAGGTTCAGGATGGTTCTGGGCAGACGGGTCAAGGAAGGAGAGTCTTGGAGCCCTCGGTGGCTTTTCATGCTTTATTTAGTAGAGGTGGCCAGGTACATGGCAGACATGGGTGCCGGGGGGCTGGGAGGCTGGCAGCGCATCTCACTGTAGCGGCAGGAAGATGGCACAGGAGGCAGGGTTCGGGATGGTTCTGGGCAAACGGGTCAGGGAAGGAGAGTCTTGGAGCCCTCGGTGGCTTTTCATGCTTTATTTATTAGAGGTGGCCAGGTACATGGTGTGCCGGGGGGCCGGGAGGCTGGCAGGCCTCCCAGCCCCCGGTGCATCTCACCCTCTTGGCTGCTTCTTTTCTCTCTGCTGCTACGGCTACTCGTCAGTATTGTCGGTTGGTCGGTCCTCGCAGTTCTGTCTGTTGGTCCTCACAGTTCTGGCATCCTCATGACGCCACCCATTTATGCCCGTGTCCAACCCAGGTGTGCCCACTTGCTCATGCCCACCCTGGAATGCTTGCAGCACCACAGGTGTCCATCATCAGTAGTGGGAGGGTGGAAATACCTGATCAACCTTTACCCTACAGGGTCTTACAGTGCTTCACATGGTATACACATATTTGTATATTTATATACTGAGGTAGAAAGACCCTGAATTTTTATCAGATATTTTCTAACTTTTGATACGAAAATGTCTTACCAGTAAGTTTAGAGTAACTGCCACCTCTTGCTCACCAGGTCTAATCAGTACAATACAATCAAGAAGATACATTTTGGAAGGGAAAGGCAAATAAGGTTCTTATGGGCTACATTATGACAGAGGACTAGAGAGGTGATAGAGAGGACAGTGAAGGTGTATTGCTGGCTAATAATTTTATAGTGGCCAGGCTGTTATTATTTAATATCTGCTTTTCTGCAGAGGTGTACCAAGTCACAATTCTTGTATCCCTCAAGCTCTGAATGGTGGCCCTGATCTTGTCAATTCCTCCAGAAATGTGCTATTTATTTTGATTTACTTTTTTGGTAGGTAGAAGTTAGTTCTAATAACTTCCACTTAGGCTTTCCTTACAAGCTAGAGAACCAGCTTAGGGGTTTTGTTGATTTCTAAGTATGTCTAATCGGGGAATAACAACTAGGATGTTGCAATGACCCACTAGACTCACTTCTCTGACAGACCAGAACTGAAAAAAAAAATCCATTGATCATACATACATGATCCATTGATCATGACTATAGTGGACACAATCACATTTTTGGTCTCCAGACATTAGGGTCAGTCCAGAGTCAGTGACCATTAATCACAGAAAAGTCTGATTTTTTTCTCCCCATCTACCATATTATAGGAACCTCTCTGACCCTGGTAAAAGGTCATATTTCCCTTTGTGGAAGGCCAGGAGAAAGATAAGCAGTATGGATTTGGCAAGATAGCAAGTTCCTTCCTCAAGGGAACCCAGATTCCCCTTCATTTTAGGGCTCAGAGTTTGGAAGCTGGTTGTAAGTCTGGGAATCGACAGGCTGCCATTTATTAATCACCGAATCTGTTTCGGTGATTCCAGTTAGGCTGCAGTTTATAGACCTAGAACTCTTCTGGTTATACGGCTCAAGTAGGAATTTAATAAACTGTCAGTCTTAATATTTTCCAGGACCCAAATGTCAAGACCACAGGTCTCTGCAAGTCAAACTATTCTGCCTACCTTGTCTTTCATGGTTAAGTGTCACCACTTTGTCCCTACCTCCAGGCATCCTGTATTTACACCCCCACTGCATTTGAAGATCCCATTTTGAGCAGCATTTCCACTATAATTTCTGGTTTACAGATAAGACTGACCAGAGGGGTCTTCAAGAGTGCTGGGATGCCCCCAAATTTATTTCTCACAGAAGTGGTGAAAAATGTGTTCTCTGGACCCTCCAGTGTGGGGTATGCAGATTTGCCTGAAAATTTGCTCTAAGTTCTCTTCTATATGCTAGCTCTTTAAAAATCTCACTTCATTATTTATTATACCTGTGTCAGAAAACACAAGGGTTAAGATAGGTTATTGTAATTTTCATTGGAAAATTTTGGGAGTGGGATTATTTATCCCCAGTCAATTAAAAAAATGTGGAATGCATTGACCTTCCTTTAATAAAGTGACACAGTTGAATATACCATCTGTTACAATTCAATGGCAGAAAAAAATAGAAAATTACTGGGGAAAATGAAGATATATCTCTTTTTACCTTTCTTTAGTCACTTGCTTTTGTTTTTCTATTTTTTTTTTTTTTAGTAGAAACAATTTCTGGACATATATGTAAAAATTCTGAATAGGTTCATGATTATAACTGATTTTAGCTAATATGATCTCTTTAAAGGTAGCAGGGTTTTGCCTATATTTTTGTGGTAGAAGCACATTATGTAATTCTGCATGTCCATCAATATAATATTAAGTAATTTCTTAGATTTAGATGAATGCACTTTGTGCTAGAAAATGACAAAGTGATAAGAATAAAACTATCTACTAATAGCTTTTTTGCAGTTTCACTGAGAAACTGGAACTATTATTTCTTTGCATTTATACATTTACTCAGAGTAGATGCCATAACTATGTATATTTATATTGTATAACAATTATGTAATAAGTTATTAATTTTAAATAATTTTGAAATTTTACACAATTGTCTTTAAAATCAGATATTGTATTTTAAACAACGAATATATAAATATGTAGAACTCTCCTTTCATGCAACTGAGAAGGATAATAAAAGGCTTTATCCTCCCATAGGGCTAAACAAACAAAACACCTGCTTCAATCTATTTGCTTTCCAGGATGCACCAATTATACATCTGAAACAAATTACAGTAATTCCCTGCTTAAATAAGAAAGAGTAGTTATGATAGGTGGGATTTTGTCACCTTCCTTTATTACTAAAATGTATTACTATTAACAGGAAAATTCCTAAGTACCTATATAATTATATGATGTAAGTATAAATGCATATAAATAGGGTCTATATGAAGGATTCCCAATCAAGGAAACACCATAGGAGTTCAGAATTCACAAAAGAATAAAAGCATTAATCTTCAAGATAAATTACTAGGAAAGATAGATTCCCTCTTTGAAATTTGTTTTATTTTTGTGATTTTGAATAATTTTTAAATAATTTTTTATTCAGGTAATATTGGATTATAGCACTGCACATGAATCGGAAATATAGTATCCAATGTCTTCAAGAATATGTTACTATAACACACCCACCACAAGGCACCCATAGTCTTTACCATAGTCTAGATAAGTATTTATAGTTACTGATCATTTTAATATCGCTGAGATATCTGAAGATGGTAAGATAGTTAAATAGCTTTTCCCTTTCATCAATAACATTTATTTCATGAATATACAAAATGGACAAATGGAAACAAATAGGAAATATAGAGGAAAAGAGTAAAACTTAGATCTATAACAATCCTAAATCTGGAAGTGAGACATTTGGTGGTTTTTCTCCAATATTTTTCTTTAAACCATGTCATATATGTATCTTATGCTCACACATATTTAATACATAGCAATATATTTTGCATAACTGAAATCATTCTGTGGCTATTATCATTTTTCATTTAAAATTATAAGTATTTTCTCACATTGTTATCTTGAAAATGTAACTATTTCTACAAAGGTTCCTTTTTTTATGGATACATCTTAATTTCATAGAGCATTTCTCTAATATTAGCATTTATGTCTAGTTCAATTTTAGTCCTATATATAGTCACTGACCCAAATTTTATTATAATCATTTCCTTGCTTACCTGTAACACCTATGTGTGCATTTCAAATACTGTGGATTGGTTTTCCCTGATTTTAAACCCAATATAAATGGAATCATACTGTTTATATTATTTTGTGCAGGACTTCTTCACTAACTTTTCTATTCATCTATATTGTTGCATGAAATTTCAGTGCTTTCTTTGTGTTCGCTATAATGTATGCCATTGTATGACTATGCCATAAGCTATTTATGTGCTTTGGCTCTTTATCTTTCTGCTTGTGGTTATTACAACTAGTTCTACTGTGCATATCCTTGTGCATGTCTCTAAGTGAACATATGCATATGTTTTTGTTGGCTACATAGCTAGGATGAAACTACCAGATTACAGGGTAGGTGCATCTTCAACTATAGTTGATAATGTCATATTCGTCATCAAAATGGTGATATCAGTTGCTCCCATTAGCAGCATAACATCCAAATCTTTTATAGTCTAGTCAATTTTACTATATTGTTAGTCATTTTTAATTTCTTCTGTTCTACGGCAATATAGTCATCTCTTATTATAGTTTTAATTTGCATTTTATTGATGGTTTTTTGATACTTTTAAAAAGTATCTCTAAGTCTCTGTCCCATTTAAAATATATTTTAATTTATTTTTGCTGATTTCTAGGCCCTTATTTTCTGAATACAAGCTCTTTTTAGTCACATATATTATCAATTTTCATACTTGATATTTAATTCTATGTTGCAGTAATTTTATTACCACAAAGTTATCCTTCCGGCTACATTGACTTTTTTGTTTGTTTGTTTGAGAATTAGGTTGACTATGAATTTTTTTTTTAACTCGAATGTCTCATTCTAACCCACCCCTATACTGCTATACTTTCTAGTTGCCTTTGGATCTAATATAATGTACTCAGCTGTATTTTTCTTCATATTTATCTAGCTTTGCATTTGATGGCGTCATTTAATCTGAGTTGAGGTTTCTGTTAGTTTTTGAAAATTCTTAGTATGAATCTTTCCTATATTTATTTTTTTGGCAATTTCTCTCCTTTCTGGGACTCTAATCACATGGATATTAAGACTCTTTCCTGTGTACCTTAAGTCTCTAACTTTTTATTCTGTAGTTTTCATCATATTTGGTTCTCACAGTTTCATCCTGAATCATTTCTTTTGGCATTTATCTTAAGTTGTGCTTAATATTCCATTCATTGACTTCTTAATTTTAGAAATTTTTAGAGTTGAATTTTCCTTTTCTTTCTTTTTTTTTGGCATAGAAGTATGGGGCCAGAGGTGAGAGGACTCACCAGAGACGGAGTGGGGAGCAGAACAGGCAGATCTACTGAAATAAGCTGCTGAGGGGAGCAGTAGAGGAGACAGGAGAGGTCTGCTGTGCCATGTGGGTCAGCTCCCTGGCCAGGGATCATTGGACATGGATCTAACTCAGGCTGTGGCAGTGATAGCACTGAGACAACCCTAGGACACCAAGGAGGCCCACTAAAATTTTTTCAATCTGCAAAGTCACTGAACATAGCTTCCAATTCTTTGTTAAATTTTTTTTTTTTGGATATTAGACTGAAACCCTAATATGTGTTAAAGAATATCATGTTCATTTTGTTATCTCTTCATAATCCTGGTTACTTTTTGTAGAAACTCTGCTTGAAAACATATTGATTCAATAATTAAGATGATATATCTTTAGTGAAAGAGAATTTTCATTTGTTCATTCCAGGTAGTGGTGGCACTGATGATCCTGGTTCATCTTAATGTAGTTTTAGGAACTATAGATGGAAAAAAGCTCAGAAGTCTTGAGAGGTTAGTTTATAGCAGATTCACCCTTCCTTGTTGGGCTCCTCAATGAATGAGGGTTTCAGCTCATATTCTTTCAGTCCTATCGAAAGTACTACTCAGCTTCATAGTTTCCTCTTCTACTTACTAACAAACGCTACTGTGAAACATGACCCTAGGTGCTAACACCACTTCTCTAACACTCGTCTTATACTGGATATTACCCGGTGGTTCTTTGTTAATTTTTAAACTTTTCCCTGCCTTCAAGCACATTTTTTCTTCTTTTCTTCAGGTAATTATTATATCATTCAATACACTTGAAATAGGAAAAACTATACACAATTTTAAAAAAAAGTCCTGCTTATATTAATGACTACAATTAAAGCATTTCTTAAATTTTGAAAGAACAGCACATTTCTTATAGAATTTAGGACTGTGCTAGATACTTAATAGTCTGAATTAAAGAGTCATACTAACAAATCAGCTAATTGTTAGCGCCTCAGTTGGAAAATTTTAAGAGAAGCAGGATAGAAATTTTAAGAATTTTAAGAGAAGCAGGATAGAAAAGAGGACACTTGAACACAATATCAAAAATTTCAATGAAAAGAGCAAAATTCCCCAAGCCTCTATTTTAATTATTGTTTAAATTTTTAAAAGTAAAGGTAAAAGAGATTTAGGAAAAAATTCAAGCTGTATTCTGGAGTAACTGAAATCCTGAAATAAAGAAATCCTTTCCCTCTGTTTTTGAAAATAACCTCAACTCTGAAGTAGGAAATATAATAAGAAAAAAAAATAAATGTGAAATTGCCAACTTATGAAATATTCAATAAGTGTCTAACCTTTTCTAGATATGCTTAAGAATAAACAAGCTATAAGTCAATACAGCTAATGGCTCTCTAGATAAAATATTTTAAAAACTAAAATCTGCTTATAAGGGCCAGTGCAGGAACCAGTGTTTAATATTGACTAAAAAACAAAAGGACAACTATTTAAAGTCTCAAACATTATTATGACCTAATCTTAGATAGACATTTGAAGTCATTATCAAATAATATTTATGTTTCTTTGCAATACACCTTTAAATGTAAAATGTGGGATCTTGTCCAGATAAAGTATTCTAAAGTCCCCATATATATGAAGCTATGTAATATGAATATTAATACACTTTCACTATAAATGATTGTAGAAATTACCAAAGAATATTCAACATTCAGAATCTGTATGGGTAAAAGTCTCCACAGACAAGGCATATTACAAAGTTCTGAGTCACATAAATCTTTCTTTATGTTCAAACATAAACACTTAAGTCATCTCTAGTCTCAGTAACATGGCCTACATCAGAGAATACTCGAGTATGAATCCTCTTAATTCAGTAGCCAGTGCCCAGCCCTCTTGTCTGAGAACAATTACATGCATCAACTAAATAATTGAAAGCACCTTCAAAACTTACATAGACTTTAAATCTAATGTAACCATGGTAGGAAATTCTTATTGCTATTGGAAACCATCCAACATTTTTATACATGTTGATTAATAACTAATTATGAAATATTGCTACCCTCCCCTGTATTATACTCTGCTGGTGTAACACTCTTAATTCAACAGCCATAACACTCAGTGGAGAGGAACCCATTCTTATGAATTTTTAGACATGCCAATATCAAAGAATTCTTTAATATTATTTGTTGATAGATATTACATTTCTAATAAGAACAAATTATAGTACCCAGCTTGATATTTAAGTTTAATTTTTATTTTTTTAATTTTTTATTAAAGTAATATTGCTTAATAACATTATGTAAGTTTCAGATATGCAACACTGAAAATCATTATAAGTATACACTAGATTAAAATCCAGGTCTATCCCTCATCATGCAATTGTTCCTTTTAACATGATTTACTCACCTACCTTCCTCCTTCCCTTCTATAACAACTAACTGGTCTTGTAGTCCAAAAGTTAATTTTTGTTTTATTTAACGTGTCTGTCTCGTTTTTCTACATACCATACACAAGTGAAATAATGCAGTGTTTGTCTTTTCCTTTTGACTTATTTCACTAAACTTAATACCCTTAGGTATAACCATGCTGCAAATGACAAGGTTTCACACTTTTTTTTTAATAGCTAAGTAGTAGATTATGTGTGTGTGTGTGTGTATCACCTTCTTTATTCATTAGCTCATGGCACTTAGGTTGTATCTATTGTAAATGTTTCAAAAAACCTGGGGGGTGGGGAGGGAATGTATATATCTCTTCAAATTAGTGTTTTTGTATTATTCAGTTAAATAGCCAGAAGTGGGATAACTGGATTGTATGAAATTTCTATTTTTAATTTTTGAGGACTGTCCATACTACATTCCATAAATGACTGCACCAATTTATATTCTTACAAATAGTATCCAATATTCCTGTTTTTCCATGTTCTCACCAACACTGCAGTTTCTTATCTTTGGACAACAACCATTCTCACAGGTATAAGATAACTCATGTTGCTTTGAGTTGCATTTCCATAATAATAAGAGATGAGAAACATCTTTTTTTTAATGTAGCTATTAGCTATTTATATTTGTCTCTTGTAGTGTTTTATGAGTTTTTTTATATATGTGTTTTAGATATTAACCCCTCGTTTGATGTACAATGTGCAAATATATATCCCATTTAAGTACGATGTCTTTTCATTCTGATGTACATCTTAGACTGTACAGAAATTTTTAGTTTGATAAAGTTCCATTGGTTTTTCCTTTGATTTTCCTTGCTATTGGAGTAGAATCCTCAAACATACCTCCAAGGCTAATGTTGAAAAATATTTCATCTCTTTTCTCCTATGTATTTTATTATTTCAGATCTTATATCCATGTCTTCAGTTCATTTTGAATTAATTTTTATATATGGTATTAGACAGTGATACACTTTCATTCTTTTACATATTGACTGTCCAGTTTTCCCCACAACATTATTGAATAGACTTTCATTGCTTCATTTTTACTCTTGCTCCTTTGTCATAAGATAGCTGTTTGTATATGTGTGTTTTTATTTCTGAGCTTTCAATTCTATTCCACTGATCTGTGTTTTATGTTTTGTTCCAAATATCATGCTATTGTAATTGTCACTTTGGAGTACAGCTTGAAGTCTAAACTTCTAATTTCATTTTTGTTCTTTTTTTTCTAAGTATGAGTGTTTTATTATTCTGGAATGATTTAATAGAGTGGGCAAAGGGATAAAAGAACCCACCCCTCTCTCCAATCATCCCTCTTTGGGAAAGACTTTTAATGATAATGACTGCAATTTTAGGAATAAAATACACATAGATTTTGTTCACTAATCAGGAATCTATACCATTGTTACCTGAATTAACATTACACATGAGAACAAAACAATCTATAGCTAAGTTAAAGAAAAGGCAATCTGGTTATTCCACATAGACATAGGAAATTGTTGGGACTTATCTCTCTCCCACCCTTATTTAAATATAAAACTTATTTGTCTCACTATTGTACAATGTCTGTTGCATAGAATGCTAAATGCTGCTGGGTAGTCATTGTCATGAGAGATGATTCTACAAATGATACAAGCAGAAGTAAAATGAAATCACATTGATTGACTTTCAAGCTAAAAAGAAGATGTGCATTTCAAAAAAAAAAAGCACCTTAGCTTCAGGAAGAATTGTTTACCTGTGGTGAAGAATTGAACCATCACTGATAATCTCTTATATAGTTATGTCTGAATGAAGACAAAAGGGAAACAAAATTAAACAGCTCCTGCAAACTTAGGAAAAGACTAATTATTCTATAACCATGGAACATATAGTCTTCAAAACAAATTTTAAAGCAATCAGTACAAACTGAAGCCAACAAAGAAGTTTTTGCAAGTCACCAATACATATACATACAATATATGTATATTTATACATATATTCCTTATTGGAATGTGTGTGTATATATATGTGTGTGTGTGTGTATATACACCTTATACACACAAACACACCCTCACATATATTTTAAGACATTCCAATTTACTGATCCAGTAGCCCTTAACTAATTGTTTCATATTTAGTTTTCCTCTCAATCTGATTTCCATTTTTGAGAATGTAAAAGTTACCTAACATTTTTTTTGCCCTACACAGAATAAAAACTTTCTTCATGGTTATCAAATAATTTGGCTTATCTTCCTACTTCTCCAACCATTTTACCAGCTTTTAAAATTTTAAATATAGTTCTATCACATTTAATGCAAATAAAGGCAATTTTATGTATTTTTCACAATGTTTCTTTTCCCTTATGATCTTTTATCTGCTCCTCTTATTTTTGTGTATTCTTTTGCATTTACTGGATTTTTTTATTTTAGTTTTTATTCTATAGGCACTTCAAATATACCTCCTAGAATTAAGAATCTAATTCTCAACATCTCAACACATGAGAGAAAAGAGATTGATAGGGCTTAAAAAAAGAACACAAACAACAGTTTTTAAAGAGAAGAATAAAGACAGAAGAATCAGCTTCCTGATTTGAAGACTTATTACACTACTATAGTGTTATAATTACGTTTATTGGTGGAGGGATAGACATAAATTAATGGAAAATAATCAAAAACCCCAAAGTAGACCCACACAAATGTGCCCAACTGATTTCTGTATATCTTATTTTAAAAAAATAATAATTTTTTCTTTCATCACTGTAGTCCCATAGTTCTCCTGCCACCATATCACCAGTGAACCATCATCCTATTCCCTTGTGTTCTTTCCTCCCCTGTTTTGACCCCACTCCCTTCCCCTCTTTTGCTGTTGGCCAATAGGCATATGAAAAAGATGATTAATATCACTAATTATCAGGGAAATTCAAATCAAAACCACAATGGGACACCACCTTACTTCAGTGAGATGACCTACATTAAAAAACTAGAAACAACAAATGCTGGAGAAGACATGGAGATAAAGGAAGACTCTTATACTGCTGGTGAGAACATATTCTGGTCCAGCCACTATGAAAAGCTGTATGGAGTTTCCTCAGAACACCAAAAATGGTTCTACAATAAGATCCAGCAATTCCACTCCTACAAACTGACCAAAAGACACAAAAACACTAATTCCAAAGGAAATCTATATTTCTATGTTTATTGCAACACTATTTCACTAGTCATTTGCTGGGTAAGTGATTTTCAAATATTTTCTCCCATACATTGCTTATCCTGTATTCCTCTTAAAAGGATGCTTCGTGGAACACAAGGTTTTACTTTGATAAAGTTTAGTTTATCTTTTTTTTTATGGACTGTGCTTTGGTATTTGGCTATAAATTTATTTTCTAGAAAATCTCAAATATTTTCTCTATAAGGTTTATGACATTGTTTACAGTAAATTTTATGATCCATTGTGAATTAGTTTTTATATGTTGTGAGACTTTTAGTGAGATTCTTTGAAAAAAAAATCCACATCCATTGATTTGCTTCAGCATGTTCATTGAATGATTATTTGACTACGGTGTATGTTAGAGTTTTCTTAAGTCTGTAGTTTTATATTTTTGTCAAATTTGGGTAAACTTAGCTCATTGAAACTTTGACATATATTATTCTCAGCCTATCCATTTCCTCTTTTTTTCAGAGCTTTAGTGACTAGAATATTAGATCATGGTTGTAACTAGTTTTTCTAGTATATTCAACTATTCAGATTATGTAATTTCTATTCTATATTCCATACCACTAAAAGCCCCATTCCCCTAATACTACCATTGTGTCTATCCACTGAGGTTTTTATTTTACTTATTGTATTTTGTGGTTCCAAATTTTTCATTAGTTCATTTTTATATTTACTATTTCTCTGCTGACCTTATCTAGTTCTTAGCTGAGACTTGTATTAAGTATATTTTTACTTGTATTAAGTATATTCATAATTGCCTGATGAAGTATTTTTATCATGGCTATGACTGCTTTACAATTTTTGCTTAATAATTCTAACATAAAAACATAAATGGGGGACTCCCTGGTGGCGCAGTGGGTTAAGCAACACACTATGAAGCAAACAACAGCCACTGCAGCATGAGTTCGATCCCTGCTGCCGGCCAGGCGCGGGACCCACATGGCACAGCAGACCTCTCCTGCTGCGCCCGCTGCTCCCCTCAGCAGTGTACTTCCGTCGATCTGCCTGTTCTGCTTCCTGCTCTCTGTGGTGAATCCTCTCACCCCCCCCCCACACCTCTGGCCTGTACCCCAGTGCTTGTATGCATAAATAAATAAATCTTTAAAAAAAAAACATAAATGGTATAACCAAGGATGTTCTTTATCTTTTCAACTTGCTTCTTCCATTACTTCTTTGGCAGGAAAAGTGGTTGGAGGGCAGAGTGTTACCTCATTAGAAGCACAGATATTCCACTTACACTCTTATAATTCGAGATTATAGGCTTTTCCTTTCTGCTGGGTTGGATGTGAGTTATGGGCCTCACTCAGTCTTCACTGATAACGCCTTGGCAGGGAAGAGTAACAGTGACTCATCCTTGATCCTCCCTCACCTCTACTGACACCATGGAGAGAGAGTAGCCTCATTATTGGGTAGAGGTAAAGTTCTGATTCTCATCTATGCTTCT
Organism: Galemys pyrenaicus; assembly: GCA_019455555.1. NCBI lineage: Eukaryota > Metazoa > Chordata > Mammalia > Eulipotyphla > Talpidae > Galemys > Galemys pyrenaicus. Next base: position 5,560,964 of record JAGFMF010011756.1, on the reverse strand, counting down.
CCTCTAAGACACTCCATTATTGCTGAATGGGACCAAAGTCCAGGCTCTACACATGGTCTTCACAGACATGAAGACCATGTGAGGTGGTGGGGATGACAGTACCAGATTTCCATTTAGCCTTATTTGGGAGCTTTGGATGATTTGTTATAGTTGGCATCCCCACTCACTAAATCCATAAGGTCCTCACTCATTAAATCCTTATTGAATGTATGCTTTGTGTCCGGGCTGGTTTTCAGAGCTTCATATGCATTCAATCGTGTAATCCTTACAACAACCCAATTACTGTTATTTATTATTATAGTTACTACTGTTATAATAGTTACTAATATTTTAACACATAGCGGTTAAATAACTTGCCCAAGATCAAAAACAGTTCTGTCAAGGAATATCCAGCTATGTACAACTATTTCCAGCAGAAAGTGAGTGAGGTTTTTCTTAAGAGTGGCAGTAAGGAGCAGTGAAAAAGGAACTGGAATGTAGCAGCCAAACTGTGTATTTGATAAAGCCTGCTCTTGCTAACTAAGAAACATCTTAGTTGATCAATATATCTGAAAAAAAAAAAAAGAAAAAAAAGAAAACCTGGTGCAACTAAACATAGAAAACCCCCAAAATTAAAAACTTCGCTGAAAGGTTTGTATTAATGGTTCTTTCCCTCTCTCATTTCAAATTGCTAGATCATTGAAATGATAGTGGCAATCTATTTCAACTGCCTTCCAGTTTGAGATCTGAGAGGATTTCAATAGCCTTCCAAGAATGAATATGGAGATCTATCCTTCTATGTAATGTCAGGACAAAATAGAATACTTATTATATGCCCATCATTCAAAATTGAACAATAATTTGCTAGAATATGTGTGTGCACATGTACATACATGGAGAAACTGAATCTGCAAAAGATTCAGCATCACAAAAGAAGAAAACATAGCACCTAATAACCAAAACAGCATAATTTTCAAACAGATCCACAATGAATGTCTAACATTTAGAATATACCTGCTTTGTACAATGAACAAAATTAACCCTTTTACAATGAGAAATGAAAGATGAGATGATAGGACAACCAATTGCTATGAAAATGCAGACTGACTAAAATAAACAAATGAGGAGTTGGATGATGATATTGAAAAGATGCTTGCAAGAAAACACAATCGAAAGTTAAGGGACAATAGCATAAATAACATAACAGTTGAAGAAGTGAAGAGCAGAATCGATTCTCCCTAATATTTGATCAATGCTGAAATTTAGTGTATATCTTCTAGTATATAGAAGAAAAAGAGAGGTGAAAATTAAGATGCTTAAAATGGAGAACAAATGATTAGAAGTCTACAAACTATCAAACATATGTAATATAGGAAACTTTCCTGAGATTAACAAATGTCTTAATGATATAGCAACACACAAATTAAAGGACTAGGCAAATATATTTACTTGTGCAAATTACACATGAAGATCTTTAATTTTTGTTTCCAGATCCTACAGCAATGATGAAAAGGTTTGTTTTTCAGAAATTAACTAGAGGGAACAGCCTAAGGTTGTTGAGATAAATGGTCCTTCTTGACACTAGGATGTCTACTTCCTGACCTCCTTGCTGATTTGCATATTTTCCCTAAGTAACTGATATTGCTTTCCCAGACCCTGATACATTGCCCTCCTCATAAAAAATATTCTAATTACCCCTCATGTGTGGTGGATTTGAGCCTAGGTTCTCATCTACAGAGTTGGAGACACTGCAACAATAAAATTTTTCTCCTGTTTCAAACACTCAAGTCAAGTCTTTGGTCCCTCTATGCACTGGGCACACAAGCAGGTTTGAGAATTGGTAATACCATGCAAATTACAGTGCTGATTATATACTGCATAAAATCCCAGTACCTAGTTATATTCAGGCATACTATCTAGTATTTTAGGGACAAAGAAGTTTAATTACTAACATATACACACACAAATGATGCTTATCAAAAGTAATTGCCGTGGCCATATAGACTCATTTCTAAAATATTAGAAAACTAGAAGATGACATGTAAAGAGATAATATCTTTACATTTCATATAAAACACATGTTAACCAAGAATTTTATATTCAGCATATTGTCATTTAAGTGTAATGATACTTAAAGGACAAGCTTAGCTACTAAAGACTAATATCAGAAATACCACCTCTATATTATTTTAAGATTTAATCCTACAACGAAGATATAAATCACACTTGGGGAAATCATGGCAAGAAAGGAATGGTTGATAGCACTGAAAACATTTAAATATTAATTAGTCCAAAAATGTCACAAATATGTTTCCAAAGTAGAATATAGTTACCATAAATAGATCTTGAGGAAAAGATACATATTATAAAGAACAATTTGGCAATAATACCTGAGTCCTAAATTTCACTATGCCAAACATGTCAAGAAGCATGAAGAAAAGACTTGGAAGAAAGAAAAACTACAATAGTTTTCTGTTATTTAAGGGATAGTCAATCATATTTTATTATTGGATATTGAAAATGAGAGCAATGTATTTTCAATTATTAAAATAATGTTGTGCACTAATATAATTTAAAGCAGTGTTCTTTTCCTAATTACTAAAATGGAAAAATATTCCATGTGAAACAAATGAAATAGAATATAAGCCCAGTCACCTAGAAATAGTACAATAAGAGCATTAAATAAAATGCCTGTGCATGTAAAAAGGTAAAACTCTTTTTGTAGAAGTCTGTTGTGTTTACATTGTGTGAGAAAAACAAAATCCATCTATGTTTTATATAGATGCAATAAGCCATGCATCTAAGTCACAATAATTTGAATACACTAGTATTAAAATCATTAGACAATAGGCTAACATTAAAATCATTCAACAAGTATTCATCATGGAAGTATGTTCAAAATTCTACAGTGCTCAAAATTTCCCCATGCTCTTACCAAGTAGAATTCAAAGGTAACACCGAAACTCATACTTTAAGATTATTTAATAATATAAAAATACTTTAAAGGAAATGTACTTTTTTTTAAAAAAAGGTGATCTCCATACAAGTAATTTTATGAGAATCTATCTGCACATGAAAATAATCTAAAAGTAACTTGACAGAATTGTTAAGCACAATTATCTATTGCTGATTGGAGAGGTTTCTATTTTCCCTTTCTTTTTTTTTTTTTAAAGATTTATTTATTTATGTACAAGCACTGGGGTACAGGCCAGAGGTGTGGGGGGGTGAGAGGATTCACCACAGAGAGCAGGGAGCAGAACAGGCAGATCAACAGAAGTACACTGC
>JAGFMF010011756.1:5474861-5557650 GCA_019455555.1 Galemys pyrenaicus | reverse complement strand
GTGGGTCCCCTCCCTGGCCGGCAGCAGGGATCGAACTCGCGCTGCAGTGGCTGCGGTTTGCTTCATAGTGCGTTGCTTAACCCACTGCGCCACCAGGGAAGCCCTATTTTCCCTTTCATACAAGGTAATCAATATTATCTGATAAAGCTTAAAATCAGAGCTCTATATGTGCAAAAAAAATTTTTTTTAAAGCTTTCTTTATTTATGCACACAAGAGCTGGGGTACAGGCCAGAGTCCAGGGAGGTAAGAGGATTCCCCAGAGACAGAGTGGGGAACAGAACAGGCAGACTGACTGAAACACACTGCTGAGGGGAGCAGTGGGAGAGGCAGGAGAGGTCTGCTGCGCCATGCGAGTCCCCTCCCTGGCCGGAGGAGGGATCGAACATGTCTGCAGTGGCTGTGGTTTGCTTCATAGTGTGTTGTTTAACCCACTGCGCCACCAGGGAGGCCCGTGCAAAAAAAAAAAATTAACGACATACAGAAACTGGTTGCGATTATGGTTTACCTTCTTTTTTATATTGTACTCCATTTACTTTTCTAGGACTTCTATACTAGCTCATTATTTTTGTTCCCAGAAGAAATTATATATATAATTTATACATATAAAACCTGATTCACCTGAGACTGAATAAAATTTAATCATAATTCCTAGTGTCTGTTACATGAATCAAATGCTCACCCCTGAGCTATTCCCCCTAGTTATGTAGCTACCATTTATCAGGCACTGTTGTAGGCACTTGCTGGCATGCTTTCATTTAATCTTTAAAGCAAATATATTTGGCAAGAATTGCTATCAATTTATTTTATGGATGAGAAAATCAGATTTAAACAGGTTAAGTAACTTGCACAGGCCACCCAATCATAAATGATGGAATTGGGAGTCAAAACCCTATGACCAGCTTCCTCCTGATAAATACCCCAGACTATTTACCTTAAGAAATAGTGGAAAGTTCTCTTTAAATGACCATTTAATGTGAATCAGAGAAAGGTGCTAATCTTAAATTATAACAAAGCCTCATTCATTTAGATAAACAAAAACCAGACAAATAATCTCCATAAATAAACCTAAAAATACAATTGAATTTTTCCAGGAAATGATCGTACTCTGTTTAATTAAGTCCAGGCGAATAGTAGATTTCCTTCAGAAATATGTTGTGTTGAATAAGAATGTTTGGGCATGAATTTATTAATTGTCTGAAAATAAAATGTTTCTCATGCCTGAAATCAGTTTGTCCTTCAAGAATTTGTTTCTAATCCCATGATAATTTTGTTTACAGGATATGTACTACTCTATCCTTAAAGAAAGAATGTGCTGAGAGAGAATTAATCTTAGTCTGGGATTTATATAAAATTAAAAATATATAAAATTGAAAATATTCTGATAAAAGAATGAACTTATGAAATTTTACCTAAGATAAAATAATTAACAAATGAGAGTGCAGGAGTAAAAGTATAATCTAAGATGTTCTAAAAGCTTTGTATGTAGTACAGATTCTTCCAGTAAAGAATGGGTTTTAATGTATATGCAGCACAGAGTTCTCCTTTGTTTCATACTCCTCCTGTATTCTAATCTTTATCCTAGTGTGGTCCATGAACAATTTCAAAAGTGAGTGGGGTAAGTGTGAATTCCTTCAGAACAGATTTTTGCTTCTTATTCATCTTAATATTTCAATACCTAATAATTGTCTGGCTTTCATTTCTTTGATGAATTTAACTTATTGCAGAATACCTTTAATTTTCTTATCTCCACTTTAACTCAAAGAGAACACATCTCAAAAGACATTGTTTAGAAACTACGTTTGGTATAGAACAAACTAAAAATTAGTTTAGAAATAAAGTATATTTGTGTTACCCTTCTAGCTCTTGCTCAGAAATAATAAGGAAATGGAAACACAATGAACCTCTTTCTAAGGTTTAAGAATTTTCCTGACTTAATACTTTATGATGATTTTTTTTTATAACTCTATTTTGATCTGGGTTACTTAGAAATTAGAGAGAATGATAATCTGTCAAAATTGTGACCAATACTAAAAGACTCAGAAAGTGTTAGTCTTTTAAGAGAGTAAATGTTTTAATCTAATTTGTGGATGTTCATTTATTTGAACATTAAAGGAAAAAGTTTCCTTAAAGATTATTGTGGTATAGTCTTCAGAAAGAATTCAATTTAAATTTGAATGCATTTCTCTTGCTTTAAGATATATTTATGCAAATATTGCTTTGTGAAAAAAATTGGCAATGATGTGTTTATAATGAAAATAATTCATTATATTTATTGAAATCATATCTTCTGTAATGGCAACATCCTTAGTGAGGATATGGAAGATAGTACTCATTAGATACTTTTCTTCATTTGTGAGCCAGACAGTATATTAGTTTTATCCAATTGCCATCTGCCATCCATTTTATATACAGTATGCCTAAAGAGCACACTCCATATAAGGGTCTAGAAGATAAAGGTAGACCATATTGTATTTATATTTGTAAATACTGTATGCATTAAATCACAAATATTTATGTGCCATTAAGATTTGAATAAAGGAAATACAGAGTTGAAACAGACATGCCTTTCTTGCTCAAAGCTGGGAGATGAGGATAAAGTTTGGCTACAAGCATGGTTCATTTGTGTATCCAGTTGCATTTGTCACAACCATTTGCATGTGTCACTTTGATTTTGTTTTCTGTTTACTTTGCCTAGTACCACTTGCAAAGTAATAGCAAAGAATCTTTATATAAATTGAGCTGATTTAAAAGAGTGCACTGTTGAAATATGCATGGTGTAGACTCAATCATTCAATAGATGAAGTGAGAAAACACATTTAATAAATTTTTAAACATTTAAAAAATTAATTTTTATTATGAGAAATTACATAATGATATTACACAATAGCTAAGGAATAGATTTTATAAACAGTGGTACACATCAGTTTTGAAATGAGGACAAAATTGTTTTATTTTTTTTTGTGGTTGCATGCTTTTAATCATACACAGATAGCATAGACATATTAGTTTTCAGTATAAAATATTGGCTACAGAGTCCATTGTAGGGAAAACAGTTTTGGGTTTTTGTTTTTGTTTTTTTTAATAATGGTAAAGTGAAAAGCTAGTCCTAATCTAAAATATTTGGAATATATTTTTGCTCAAAAGAATTGATATAGACCCACAGGAAAATTCTTATTTACTTTGAAGTTCTGAAAATAAAAACCCGAATGTTAAATGTTAATTGATGAATTGTGAATCTCTTCAGAGGAAGGGATGAGGTCATTTTATTTTTTATTTATTTTTTTTATTATTAGTTATATTTGACATCATTTGTAGTCCCCAGGGAGTACCCACCACCATTTCACCCGTGCAGGATGAGGTCATTTTAAATGGTCCTCCTTGGATTGAATGGATGATAGTAGTGCTGTTATAATGTGATAAAGATGTGCGTGTGTGCCAGTGCTTGTGTGTGCACACACATGTGAGCGTGCATGTGTACAGCAACATGGCACTCAAGAAAATCAAAGGAAATGAGCCAGAAACTTCTCACTTTCTGCTGGCATCTGTGGAGTGTCGCCATATGAGAACCATATGACTGTTGGCAGATTGGCATGTCAGCTCAGGCATGCAAAACTTGACCACACTGAGCTGGGGGTTTATGAGTTTATCACAGGAATATTGGTACAATTTAACTGCATTCTTTTTGTGCAAGTATATTTTATCCTTTTTAAATGCCTCTAATCCCAACCCTACCTTTTCTAATCATCTTCAGGTAGGAATAATACATTATATACACATGTAAATTATGATGGAATGTAAAATGGAAACTAACTGCTGAAAACAGTAGCAATGTTTTATGAGATAGAACTGGCTTTCCCCCCAAATGGCAGCAAGTGCAGACCACCATGTTCTGCTATGAGTCAGAGATACGTTTTCAAAGGCAATTATTTTAACATGATTACTAAGATAGGGCTAGAGTGTGGTACCATAAACCTTCTTGTCTTTATTTTTCACTATTGGAAACTCTTGGTGAATTGAATCTTAGGTATCAACCGATAGAAAGAAAATGGTCTCAATTATTGATATTTGCAGGATAAGAGAATAGTAGTTATAAGAGAAACTGTTTCTATCATCTACATTGTTAAAAAGGAAATTGTCTTCTGTTGGAAGTCTTAACTGTAAATGAGTGGCCTTTTAATGAGTGACTTTTGCAACTGAATGTTTTATTTAATCTTCACAGCAAGGGAAGAAAGAATAGAGAGGCCACTAATCTGTATTTTTCACAGGGCCGACTAAAAACATGATATTTTTGGTTGTTAGTATGAATTAAAAATAGAGATGAGAAAACACAGGCCTAGTCCTTGATAAAACTGTCAAGCAGGACTGTCTGGCATGCTCTCACAAAGCTTTAAGCCATGTGCTGGTAATGATGGTCATTTCCTATTTCTGCTTATCTTGCAAAATGAGGACAGACTTACAACAAAGAGACAAAAATATCCCCACCCAATTTATACAAGTAAAAGGACCTATTTTTTTCATAAATTGACAAGCTGTGTTTCAGAGGGGAGGTCCAAAAGAAATTTTTGCTGTCCTCAAGGTGACCACTCATTGAGAATAGCTATTGAAGACAGAAATAAAATGTCTGATGGTAAAACAGGTAGTGCTCAGAAGCAAGGGGTGCTTAGTTTACTGCAATTCTGGACCCAAATTGGAGTTACACTATGCGTTAGCAACAGCAAACAAAAACAAACTAATCAGACTCTCATAACTTGCATTTTCTATTATTTGTTTTGCAACCTCATAAATACATGCCAAAACCCATGCCTCCAGTCTCCTGCTAGATGACTTTGGATTAAACTCATTCTTTTTTCAAAAACTGATGGCATGGTTTCTTGGTTTCTGTGTCATCAGATAACATGTTCATTCATGTTCAGTAATACCATCACCTCAACTGCATTCATTACAGCACAGGGGTGGCAAAAAACTTCATACATAGTGTTCTATGTCAAGCATAACCACTAGATCTCTCAGCTTTACATTCTTGGAATTTTTCCAAGGCCAGTTAGGAATGAAATCTAGAGTTCATTTTGTCGGGATAACTGTTAGACAATAGGGTTTGGGTAGATACATTCTCAATTCTCCCTGTCCTTTTTGGAGATAATGTTGAGACATATTCCCCCTGCTTCCTCAGAGAGCCCCCAGAGGCATTGTGCTCCAGTTGCCTTGAACAGTAACTGATTCACTAGCATACTCTTATTTACTCTGCTGTCCCTGGCTCATTGTCTTTACTGTTACTTCTTGCGGTCAAATTCAAGTCAATTGCTTGTTCTCAAGACTTGATCTCAGGTTCTGATTTGGGGAGGACCAACATAAGACAGAAAGTGTGTTTTGTGTTTCCCATCTTCTTTTATATACTCTGAAATTATCTTCTGTGAAATGTGACCTGCATTCCATGATCAGCATGAATTCTGGCTGGCTCTATATTCTGCTATCTTTTGTCCTCCCCCAGTTCTGAACTTTACTAGATTCCTTCACACCTTCTAGAAACTTCTATATCTTATTTTTTGTTTAATTCCTTTAGGAATCTTGAATTTTAGATTGAAGATCCTCCAAGTAACATTGATAGGTTATTTGATTTATGACACTTGAGAGATCACATTGATATTTTATCAAAGCCTTAACCCATAGCATTAAGTCTGCTGGTAAGAATTTGGGTACCTTCCAACTCTTGTCAAAGATGCCGGCACCATTGCTGCTGACACAAGGAACTTACCCTGCCAACACCCTTCAGAAAGAAAAAAAATCCCCAAATGTGTGAGTCAAATGGGAAAGTGGCTAGCATAATGAAATGCATGATTCAAATATCATTGGGAAAGTTATGTTTATTCAAGAAAATTTTGTTAGAATCATTGACCAGAACACCTGATATAGGAAAATGCAAAATTATGGGCTTGGTTAAGGCAAGACATACTATTCACTACAAAACAATTTTTATGCTTTACAAAACATTGCACTCTTTACAATATACAATAGACAATTTCCTGAAGTTATTTTCCCTATAAATGAATGTTCCTTGAGATGTGAGGACCATATCATCCATTTTTTATTTCTATCACCCAACCTCTTGTTTAGATCAGACATTTGTCAAACATTTGTGGAAATAAACATGTGAAATACCTAAACACTTCTGTTATTTATGTAGCACTAACCATTTAGGAAATTCTATTTTGGGTCAGATAAATGATCTCCCAGTGATATTTAAAATAGTACTAGGTCTGCTGAAAATCATTCAGCAATAATCCATAGCTTTTGTATTGGAATAAATCATACAAATTAAATGTTAAAAAAAAGAGCACTAGTTTGGGAGCCATAATGACAGGGGTTTCAATCTTGGTTCTCCTCACTAGGAACTGGGTGACTTTGGGCAATCAGTACACCTAAGATCTCTAAATCTCATCTTAAAATGTGGGATAATAATACTTAATTCATAGTTTTTTTTTGGGTAAAAGATAAATGAGATAAAATGCTTAAAGCCCTTAGCACATATCTCATCTTAGTCAATGCTCAGTAGCTGATCACCATCCTTACTATTTATGTCACTTATTTAATTTCCCTGCAACCACACATCCAGTAATAGATCTAGTACAAAAATCTGGTTTAGTGACTTTTAAACATTGACTTTTCATTATAAAATACTAGGTCAAAACAAACCTCTCAAATTATAGTGTTAGTTAATGAGAATATAGCATTTGATACATTGGTATTTTTATGAGATATTTTTATGAGAAATATGGCCTAAAATGTTCTCTGATCCAGTCCATTAAGAGATGCACCCACTAATAGGTAAAGTGAATGAAAATTTTCAGTGTTCTATTTGGGTGGTTCAAGTAACCAGTTCAAATCCTTTCCCTCATAATGAATTTATTAGCTGTCTCTTCCTTTAAGAAAATAATGGATTAAATGATGTTTTTGAGAATGGAAGCACGTGACCAAGAAGGAACCCAGACACCCAAACTTGCACTCTCTAAGGGGGTCAGGCTATTTAGCTATTGTTGGGTGTTGCAGTTCCTGGATGTTCCTGGATTTGGGAGTTCCTTAATCCTTGACTATGGTGTGAGAAATTCAAAACAGTGTCTTAAGCAGAAGCAAAAGCAAAGTTTATTTCGAAACAGAATAAAATTACACCATGTCCTAGCAGACAGTGTCTTGAGAGCAACCACAAATGAATTGTGGGTAGTTCCTGGCTTTACATGGTGGAGAAGATTGTTTATCCCATCCTTCCCAGGATTTACTGTACAAGTGCTCCCAAGGTGTTGGTTTGTGGGTCCAGCCAGAAGTTTCTAAATCACTCTTTCTGTTCTTCTCCTTGGGTGTAGTTTTATTAGTCTCCCTGCTACAGGTTGGGGCAGGAGAGAGCATTTGGTTTGTAATGGTATCAACCAGCTCCACCCTTCTCTTGGGAGGGCAGGAGATTATTTTGTATTTGGTAGGGAATTATTTGACATGTTCAGGAGAATAATCTTGTCATCAAGAAACAACCAGTTTCGAGGGATTCTTCTTCTCTGGGTGCTTCTTGCTCTCTTTGGTTTTATCAATCTGCCTGTAGAATTGGATGGGGGACTGACTTTCTTGCCTGTTTGTTTCTTAGCTCTCTCTAGGGTTTATCAGTTCTGGCAAGTGTTTCCTGGTATCCTGAGTGTAGTTGGCTATTTAATTTGCATTAGGCAGTGCCCTCCCTACCCTAAATGTCTAACATGAACATCCATGCATGAGAGAAGACTAGAAAGGATAAGTTTTCCAATAAAACACCAAAAGTTACCTACCCCTTGTGGGTAAATGCCCACCCAAACAGGGTTGGCCTGAAATGGGTTGCTGAGGCCTCAAAGTCTGCCATAAGTCTAAAGCATCTTCTGGCAGGGAGCCACATCAGAGTGGCTAAAGGAGCCAGGCAAGTCTAGGATGAAAGGAATAAAATCAAAGTAGAAATCAAGATAAAACTTGCCATTGTCAATCTCCCCACGTCTCTCACCCACGTGTCTCTTCGTGTCTCTACATGTGTCTCCTCCATGTGTCTCTTTCATGACCCCAACTCCCTGGTACAAGTCCAAAGCTGAGACACAAGCACCTTTCTTCTCCATGAATCTCTCTTGAGCCTACCTGCCTGCCATGTCATATACTTCACTTGGCTCCTCAGCTCTGCCCATTGTTAAATAGGACAGGGAACATGGCACCTCCCTTTTATGGAAAAGCCTATCATAAGAAAATAAAAAGGAGATACTTGGCTCATCTGCTTGGACAGCCAGTGTCACTGGCATTGTTCATGGTGAAAAGCTGATAGTGACTATAATATGGTGAGCTTTTGTACCCTTGTTTTAGAACAGATTGTACAAGTCCTAGGATTTCTCAATATCAGAGCCAAGCTTTAATAGCTATTTGCCCTAATAGTAGCCACTTCTCAGTATGAGATAGACTCTTTTTTTTCTGTCTGAATTAAGATTTGCTTTTGGCATAAAATCTTTAATTGGATCAGTCAAGGTCTATCCTCACAATAAAAAGTTAAGGTAGGAATACAGAATCAGATATTTCAAAAGTGTCTCAAGTTGTTTGCATATTCAGATCAGAAAGGTACCTACTAAAAACTTCTGATGCCTGGGCCTTGTTCAGATCCACTAAAGCAGGATAGAATTCCTGCAGCACAGACACCTGTCTTGTTCAAATTCTCTCATGTGATTCAGTGTGAATTCAGAGCTCAGAACCACCACTTGAGATAAATAACTTTACACCTCTTTCCTCTCACAGCCATTCTCAGAGACAGCCATGACAATGTCACCAGGGAAGCGTTCCTCAAAGTTGACTCTATGTTACTCAAAGTGCTGGATTCCATTTTGCTTTGGCAGGTGAATTTCAGCAATTAGAGAAGAATGAAGGCCAAATAGATCTTTAATTAGTTTATTTCCTTTTAGAGAAGCAAACCCAACTGTGCTCTCACATGCTTAGAGCTATGAAATACTTAAGAGATGTAAAACCTTCTATATGTTCATATAATGGGGTATTTGACTTGGCTTGTAGAATTACAAGTACCAAAAACACTCTGGAGAAAGCCTGATACCTTAATGTTTAGATGCCATCAAGAATAACTGATAAATTTAAGATACCTTTGGAAACTTTTCTGTACATTCCCCTTCCTCTCTCTGGCAAGAAGATGCTCTTTCATCCACTTTGTAGTGGAAATAATAAGGACATCTGTGAATTCAGCTTATCCTATTTTAGTTATACATAATAAGTGAGCTACCCTGTTTATGGATATTTATCTATTTCTTCCTCTGAATTGCTTCAAGGGCTTTCTTTATGCTTCCTTGTTGACAAACTACCCCAAATTGAGGAGACTGTATAGTTTCACGAAGCCCAGAAAACAGACACAGCCTTATTCTCTCCAGTGACAATGGTTGGTCTAAATCTGTAAGAGATAAACTTGTGCAGCCTTCTGTATTAAAAAGATGAATTTTGTGAGTAAACTCATTGAGAAAGATTAAGATACCTCCTTTTGGAAGAAAGATGAAATCATATTGCAACAAAAATCTGCCTCTAAAAAAGCTATTTCTAAAAAAATCTGTTCAATATGTATCAAAGAATCAAATTACACCCATCTGGAGGAACACAAGTGAAAAAAAAAAAAACTGCATTAAACAGCAAACCACATCTATAGTGCTTCTTGTCACAAACAAAGAAATGCTGGGTGTATCAACAGGCAGGAACTCTTGGTTAAAAAGTACTTAAAGGAAGAGAAAAAATCAAGCTCTTTGCATTTTTGTTTTTTACTTTTTTTCATAAGGTGAGGACAATTGGTGGTGGTGGTGAGGGCAGCTGCATATTCTAAGCAATTCATACATGAAAAAAATCATTTTCAGCAGCCTGCGGATGGCTTTGAGTGAGAGCAGATTTTCATGCAGAAATGATCTATGGACCAGGGATTACACCCCTTTTTGCTCACGCAAGGAGATTGCATGGCCCACAGCTGGAGTTAATCCAGATATCTCTTTAATTAAATGGGAGCTGTCATTCTGCTGCGTTACATCAAAGCTCAGGAAGGTGACATGGAGGTGAGATGGCAAATGTAAATTTTTAGTCCTTCATTTCTTATATAGTGAAGAGATAAAAATTCTAGTTTCAAAAGGGTGTTTGTGAGAAAAGAATAGAGCTATAATTGAGACATCTGTGTCTATTTCAATTTCCCATCAGGCTCCTCCCTCCTAAAATTATATATTTCTCTAGGGCAAGATGTTTAGTAGTGTAAATTGAAAAAGTTACCAGTGAGGCAATACTTTCCTTCAAAAAGCATCCACTAACTTGACACATTGAGTTCCTCCTATAGAAATAGCATTACACAGTCTATAATGGACCCTGCCAGGAATAAGATTTGCTAAAAAATGAATACTATAAATTCATGTGACTGAATAATCCCAGGTAGCCAAATGTTTATTACAGTTGCTATTTGGACTTTAGCTATTTATTAAAACCAAACAGAAACTTCTATAAATATCAAACAGAAACTTCTATAAATATGATTCTTATATCTTCTAAGTGATTATAAAAACCCTTCCTCAGGTGTGGCTAAGGAATCCTATCTGTTAGGGAGATTTCCTTAGGAATGTCTCAAGCATTGCTGATTGCTGTTGTCTGTGTTCACTGATCTCCATGCCACTTGTGATGGAAGAATCACTTCCCTGTGAGAGCCTTTGACTTGATACCTTGAGAAAATGTTTAGATTCTGTCTGTATTTGCTCACTTTTCAAACTTTAAGTTCAGAGTCTTCATGACTATAGTAAGAGCAGATTTGTGCAGTCATTTCACTTTAGAAGGTTTTCTGTTCTATATATGTATTTTGCACAAAAAAGTTTTTCCAATGGATTGACCTATCTCAAGGTCTCTTTGTTTGAAGACATTGTAACTACTGCTATTTTTATCTGAAATCTATAATCACCACTACATTTTAACCAAGTAAAGAAACTCTTCATCTTTTTTTTTTTTTGAAAAATACATAAAATCCAGGTACAATTGCCCCTGATCTAACACAGGCAGCAGATTAATTTACCTACCACCTATCTCCCAAAGAAGTTGAGAGTGTGCAATCTAAGACCCAGAAGTCTGGGCTCATTTTCAGGGCCAAGATAAAAAAAAATAGATTCTTGCTGGCCAAATTCATAAGGAGGAAATGAATTATATGCTAAAATTTATAGTTTACAATAAGATACCAACTTAGACTGTTAAGTAATATCCCAGTGTTTGATCTCATGAGTAGACAGGTGTATCTAGGAGGTGTATCAAGTTTAAAATCTTATCATTGCTTTATAATCCTAGAAGAAGAGAGGGAAATGTATACTACTATAGAGTATACTTTTTCTTTATGGATTACTCTTTACTCTAAAAATATTCTACATTTTCCCTCTCATTGCTGAAATCATATAGTTTTGCAAGATAGCAGATGGGTTAGAGTTGGGAAACCAGGAGACCAATTAGAAGGCAATGAAGATGAGAGATAGTTTGAAATCATAATCTACTCTTGGGGACAAAAGGACAGGTTTTGTTAATATTTAAGAGGTAGACTAGGATATTAAGATAGATTACATCTGAGAGATAAGGAAAATGGAGAAATTGAAGCTGATTTTTATATTTCTTGCTTTGTTCACTTCAAGTTAGTGCTGAATACTGTGTAATTATGGAGGATACCAGCAGTTTTCTCCTTAGAAAAGATTTGAACTAAAGAGGTATATTTGCTAATCATCACTATATTCTTCTATCTGCCTACAGATGAGGTTTTCTATGTGTATAGAATAGGAAGAGCAGAAATTTATGGCACACCAAAATGTAAGGGACAGATTTGGAAGGAGAGGTATTCACAGAGAAGACCAACTAAAGGGTAGTCAGAAAGATAAGAAAAATCAGGTGTGGGGGGGAGGCCTCCCTGGTGGCGCAGTGGGTTAAGCAACACACTATGAAGAAAACCGCAGCCACTGCAACAACATGAGTTCGATCCCTGCCGCTGGCCAGGGAGGGGACCCACATGGCAAGGCAGACCTCTCCTGCCTCGCCTACTGCTCCCGTCAGCGGTGTGTTCCAGTCCATCTGCCTTTTCTGCTCCCCACTCTGTGTCTGGTGAACCCTCTCACCGCCCTGGACTCTGGCCTGTACCCCAGTTCTTGTATGTATAAATTAAAAAAAAAAAAAAAAAGAAAAATCAGGTGGGAAGAAATGCCACATGTGACAAATTGGAAAGTTTTTTTACAATAAGGAAAGAATTTTCCTTAAAAACTCTAAAAAATTTATTTGAAAGTCAAATGTCATAAGTGGCTATAAGTTCACTAATTTAACATTTTCTTCATTTAAATGCTAAAATGTTGTTCTGGATCTTTAGTCAAATCCAAGAAGTATTAAACTGTAAGGGGATATTTCTGACAAGCATTAAAATTATCCTATCATAAGATAGTAAAAACATCAAGTTTATAGTTAGAATGGCCTAATTAAGCAATTATTCTTCTCTATTGGCTTTATGCTTTGTTGAAGACAAAATCTTTTTAATCCACTATGAAAGCTGTTAAAATGTATCACTCAACATTTTCTATATATTTGGAAAGAAAGTATTTTGTTTTTTAAAAGATTTATTTATTTATGCATACAAGAGCTGGGGTACAGGCCAGAGTCGCAGGAGGTGAGAGAATTCACAAGAGACAGAGTGGGGAGCAGAATAGGCAGACTGACTGAGACACACTGCTAAGGGGAGCAGCGGGTGAAGAAGGAGAGGTCTGCTGCTCCTTGAGGGTCCCCTCCCTGGCCAGGGATCGAACTCACGCTGTTGGACGCTGTTTCACAGTGCAGCACTTAATCTGCTGCCCTACCAGGGAGGCCCGAAAGAAAGTGTTTTGGGCACAACAAAAGTTTCGTAACAAAAAGTTTCTGAAATATTAAATAATGCCCTCTATCGTCTTGAAAGAGAGAACATTAGCCTAGGAAATTAGGTAAAGCCATCTTTAACACAGTCTCCTAAGGATTGTGGGAACTCAGATAATGAAAAATAGCAAATGATGAAAATTAACACATTCATAGTAACGCTTGTGTTTTCACACCAGAACCTGCTACTAAACAGAAATGTAGAAGTATATTAGGGAAGAAAATGCCAGTAAAGTGTATTTTTCTTACATTTGTTAATATTTATTGAGCCTGGTCAAGATCTTTTCCCTCTTAAGATAAGGGGCTTGTTTATATCACTTAAAAAGAATTTAAAAAGTCTTAGAAATTACATCTTAACTATTTAAAATATTAAATCTTAAGACTTTTTTTTAATAGCAAAACCCAAAAGTCATATAAGCATGAATTTACCTTGTAAAAAGAGGTAATTGTCATCCAATCTGGTTATACCGATTGACAAACATGAACTAAAATGCAATATTTACTAGCATCTAATTTAGTACTAAATAATACTGTCAAAACAACTTTGGAAAAACAATTGAACATCCATCCAGTCTACTCCCTGCTTGGTTACATTTAGCCTAAAGGAAACCATATGCATTGTTAGGGGAACCAGGAGAGGTCAGTCCAAGTAGACATGGAGGTGAAAGACCATGACTTACCTGGGCAGAGCAAGGCACTCTGTCATTTTAATAGCTCACTAATTCCAAAAAGTTTCAACACTTATGGCCTTGAAGCTTAATTACTGTCATTTATCTTCCTAATAAATGACACCAGTTTAAAAATGCAAGAAATTTTACCCGTTGTAAGTCAATAAATGAATTTGGGGGCACAACTATATTGGAACAGGAGATCAATGTGTGAATTATATCCTCTTGATGCCCAAATTAGAACTACAATACTCAATATAGAAATCAGAATAACATGTCAGATGATTGCCACCTTTTCAACTGATGTCTCAATAAATTTACTGAGACTACACCCTCTGGCACAATGTAATTTCAATACTTAAGTAACCATATACAGAGATCAATAACATGAATCAATCAATTCTACAAATGAGAGGTACAGACAGATTTGGATTTAGCTTTTTCCATTGAAATGTAATAGGAATAAATACAAAAATTGAAAAGGGATAACAGTTGTTAGAGATCCTAAAATAAAAAATGGATTAAGTAGAAAGAACTTCAAATCATGTAGATTAATGACCAACTCAAGTCAAGGGGAAAATGTCCAAATTCAAACTAATGTGATAACCTACACTTTCTTTAAAAACTTAGTTTTACCAGCAATCTCCAGAACTACCAGTATTTATAGATTATCCATTGTTTTTCTTAATTCAGCAAATAATGTTTCTAACTGTGAAATTCCTCATCAGGCATATTCTGCATTTCTGATTAAGCCTTCTCTCAGAGCTGTTTTTGCTCAAGTATATGTGATATGTCCTCCTGTCTCTTCATTTATAGTTTATATGGTTGTAGTGGGGAGTTTCTTTTTATCTTAATATATTGGCTTTATACCCCTCCTACTAGAAGCGAGATATAACCCTAGGATTTTTATACAGAATCTTTAAGAGTCTATTATTTCATATACCAATAATTTTGCACCTGTTCTAATGACCGGAACATTGGTGCCAGTAAAGGTTAAATAGGTAAGAAGGAACTGGGTCAGTAGAGCATCAGAATGTTGATTCCAGTGAGTATCAAGTGTCCACACTTCCTACCATGCTGTTGGTACTCGAGTTTCATGGTTGCAGTTTACAATGACCTCTTGCTTTAGACCATCTCCTTGGCAAAAACATTTTGTACATTATCATGCCAGCCTCAACTTCTAGATTGTGATTGAACAATTGATATAGGGACTATAATTAAGACAGAGCCAAAGCCTAGAATTGTCCTCTTTGATTTGGGGATATTGAGGCTTACATTAGGGTGCTTACTCCTATTTCAAGATCCAGATGTTTAAGTTCTTTTTGTTTTAAAAAATATTTTTAATTGTAAGGTGTAAAGAAAGGATACCTAACTTGTTGATGAGTCTAAATCCTTCACTGATTATTTCAGAAAAGTTAATTTACACTCTCTTTTCTTCCAGGCACCACCAGAAAGTTCTAAAGAATCAGAGCCATAGGATAAGTGGTAGCTATGATGATTGCAGCAACACTTTGGACATTTGAAAATAAGGCCTATTACATCATCCCAAATGTCTATTATCTTTGACAGCAGCAGCCAAAATATTTGTCTGTAAATATTTTCAACCAATACACCAACCCAAACCTTTTACTTATATCCATCAACCATTGTAGCTTCATTACTGTGCATATTCAGAATTAGGGATATATAGAGACAAGCCTTTTGAGCCAGACTAGTCAAAACAAATAATAGTGGTTCTTTGCAAATAAGATCCATTTTTCCTCCAGTACTATTATTGGAATGTAAGCTCTTATTTTCAAGTTTGCCACTGAGTTGGAGAGCTGGGGGTGAGACTAGGGCAAGTTAAAATACCAAAAAGCTCATTGTTTTTATCAAGAATCAACCATTTTCTTGAATAAGCACTCCATGGATTACGATAAGATTTTGCTTAGATTACATTGTTCTAAAAAGTTGATTCTACCGTTTATTCCAATTCTTCTTGTTATTGCTTATATGAAGGGGTGGATTTTGGAGTTTATTTCTCAAGCATTAAACTGGTATTACTCCAAAATATTGTACTTTGTACCTATACATGTATTTGCAAGTTCATAATAGTATTTGTAATTTCATATTCTTTTTCTTGGAAAGGATTCCCAAAATTATTGAGACATGTAGCCCCATAAAATTTGAATCTATCTTTATGCATGACATTGGACAGCTGTGAGTAGAGTCCTTCAGAAATAGGATGTAATATTTAGAAGGGAGTAATATTTTGAGACAAAGGAAATAGAGATTCAAAGTAAGTCTTCATGGAGGAATTATATTTTCACAGATAGAGATGGGAGATGATATAGAGAAGCATAAAATTTAAATAGCAGAAAAGTTGATACCATACTTCAGCTTGAGTAAAGAAAGATAGGAGGATGGTGAGGGAGATAATACACAGAAGATAGGTTAAGACTTCAAATGCCAAAATTAGATTTTATAACAAGTTTAATTAAAAAATAAATTTGACAGTACATGTTATTTTACCATCAGGTTAGAAACTCACAGCCTATTCTCTAAACAACAAGATGATTCATACACGTACTGCTGTTGTCAACTGTAAGTCATGTTTGATATGGGATTCTGTACCCTTAAATAGTACCATTGTGAGTTATGGTAACTTACTGAACCTAAACATTATTTCAAATCCCTGTACATGAGAGGGAGATCACATTGCAGAAGACCATGTATCACCTCTCTTTATAAACTTATAAATACTGAGCATCCTGATTCAGGAGTCAACACTGACCATGACTAGGAAAGAAAAAAAGAAGTATATGTGACAGAATTAGAGAAAGCAACAGAGATAATTACTCAGAGTCAAAAGGAAACAAAATTCTTAGGTCTAATTTTTGGAACTGGTGAGGCTTTATAATAGCTATTCACTTTTAATCATCCTCAAATAATAAATGAATAGAACAGTCAATGCCATTAGAATAATTTACTATTCATCAAGAATAATAAATGAGGGGAATAGGTTGTTATTCAAATTTCTCTAAAAATAGCAAAGAAGAAGGATGAAGGAGAACTACTACTGTTTTTCAGTCTGGCAACAACGTATGCAATGGTGGCAGTATTGCTGGGACACCAGGGTGGCAGAGGAGGGGATAGAGCCAAATGTGCTTGCAGTCAATGCCTCTGGCTTGGCTAGACACTAAAGTCAGCTGAAACAATGATGAATCCTCTTGGTTATTCCAGCTCCAAAAAGCAAAAGACCTTCCTGCTTTACTAATGCTTTGCCCCCAGTGGGTTGCCTCTTCCTCTCATTAATCTTTAGTTTATGAACTCTGTTGGCAAGAAGTACACAAATCATCCACAAATCATATACTTAGGTAGATGGTGTTGACAGCTCCTCGACACAGAGGGCTGTTATTTCATTAGCAGTAGCTCCAAATCAGCATTAGTTTCTATTATCTCAAGTTTAGTCACACATTGCAGATGTGATGCAGATGTGATATGGCTATGTTCTTCATCTACAGCTTCCTTCCAAATATTCTCAATAATACTCTGGTTTCTCTTCAGATTGTATAAATCTTTCATCTTTCACCTTTCACCTCAATAAACATAAGGGATAAAGATGAGTACTGTGGCACTCATCTTTGGGCAGGGAAAGAAAGAGTAAGAAGTCTATACTAATCTTCTTTAAAATTACTTAATGGTCTTACATTGCTCTTATTATCAGTTAGATATTAGTGGCAGTATGCTTGTTTCACTGTTGGTGTCACTGAGCACCAAGTCAAAGCCCCCCATATGAAGATATTCATATCCCTTACTGCCATGAGCAAAAGTCCTAAGAGTTCAATATATTCTTATAATCCAGAACCTGCAGCCATTTCCATCTTGCAAATTGACATTATTGGTACAACCAGATCATCAGCCAGATTTCATCAACATTTATGTTGAACTGTGTTTTTCTACAACCTTATCTGATGGACTAGCCCATTATAGCCAGTCACCTTATTTAATAATTAAATTTCTCATGAGACAAATGAAGTTCAAAATCAGATTCTAAATCCTTTTGCACCCAGTAGTTTCCTCTACACTATATACTTCAGTGATTGTAATTTTTGAAGAAAATGCTTCCCAGGCTTCTCTAGCAATATCCAAGATCCAAGTGGCAATGGAATTTTGGGGGTGAGGCATCAATAGCTTAAGATAATGTCATGTAGCTGAAGTGAAATTTCTAAATGACTTGCACTAGCTTGAAATATTTGTGTCTGAATATTATTAAAAGAAGATAAGTTCATCCTTCTAGCACAGAAGGGAAGAGTTACCAGAT
Source organism: Galemys pyrenaicus (assembly GCA_019455555.1). Classification (NCBI taxonomy): domain Eukaryota; kingdom Metazoa; phylum Chordata; class Mammalia; order Eulipotyphla; family Talpidae; genus Galemys; species Galemys pyrenaicus. The sequence continues at coordinate 5,539,754 of JAGFMF010011756.1, read as the reverse complement.
ATAATACATGATACTCAATTAAATTTAAAATTCAGGTAAACAATAAATATTTTTTTAGTATAAGTATGTCTCCAATATTGCCTGAGACATACTTATACTAAAAATGTATTCATTGTATGTCTGAAATTCAAATTTAATTTAGTGTGCTCAATATGACAACCTGAAAATGGGAATTAATCATAAAAGCAATGCTCAATTATGGGACAAGCACTACTGTATATATATGACTAGGAGCCCTTCACAGATATGTGTACCTTTAGGAATTACTCACAAACTTGCTATAGAACATGTAAAATGGCAATGCCCTAAAGCCTGTTAAGCTATTATTAACATGTGACTTATATTATGAATAAAACACCAATAAATATGTATTACACTAAAATAAATAGCATGCACAAATGGTTCCAAACACAATATCACTTGATTCTCTATGCCATAATCAAATGGTTTTATGCAAATGAAATGACTCTAGTAGTTATCAGTGTAATGATGTTGTGAAAGAGCCCTACTGTCAGGTAACCTTATCTTTTATGCACTTTTCAAAATGCCTAAAATGTCACACTAAGGCACTTTTAAAATTAAATAATGCTTTGCTATTTCTGAGATGAGATGCCTGCTGAGTTTAAATTAAAAAAATAAACATTAAAAATTAGGTAGTTAGGTATTTGATTCTGTGAAAGAAATACATTAACATATTTTAGGGTAAAACATTTTTGCCAAAATGTTTAGTTACAACAACCAATATTTCCAAATAAAATGATCATTCCAAAGATAAGCTAAAACACTGAGCTGCAGAGACTGAGTCTCTCTGTATAAATATCCAGGAAGTTTTAAAATAAACTGAAAATGACTGTGACTCATCAAAGAGTTTTCTACTCTTTTTTATTCAGCAACAATGGTAGAGTTTCTTGAATCTCTTACCCACTGCCTCTCCAGTTTGATGGGGGAAGGAGAGGTCCCTGGATAGCTCCTCCCAGGAATAACTCCTGTCAGTCTCAAGCATCACAATCTTTATCTAAGGCAGAACAAATTTAAGGAAATCTACCCAAAACTTGGTGATCTTGTGCCCCATCACTACCATAACTTGATTATCTCAATCTTTTGCCCAGTACTACTATTCATGGTGTGTTTGACTCCAAGTATGAAACTAAAAGTTCATCTATACCATATCAAGAAGCAGTTTCAAACATTCAGAATAACATTTCTACCCAGTTACCTCTTCCCCTACTCAAGTGATTTTCCTACAATATTGTAAGAAGACAATACCATGGCATGGTAAAGAGAAGCACCATGTAGTGATAAAACTAAGGAAGTTTTTGTAACTCTATCATTATAATATATTGAATTATCATATTAGCTAGTTGCAAACTGCATACATTTAAGGAGAAGGGGAAAAAACGAAGTAAAAAAAAAGAATCATATAAAGATAGATCAAATGTGTTCATCTGGGTATAGAGGAAAAGAAAGAGGAAAGGACATTGCTAAGAGGAGGTCTGAGAACTACAAGGGTTGGGAGAGGGGATGTTGCAAGCTGAATGGGCTTTAAGATATGAGATACCATTGAACATGCTAAAAGAAAGCATAGCAAATTTAATTTTTCTCTTTGACACATTGTGCTAGGGATCCTGTAGTTGGTGGATTAAGTAAAAAAAAATATGCATATTATTATTAACTAATTGAGAAGGCACAAGACATCCACTCAGATTCAGCAGATAGTTCTCTCAACAATCAAACTTCCACTTTGGGGAGGTTGAAAACCTGTGACCATTTTGATTGAAGTTGCACTTTCAATACATTCACACAAAAGAAGTAAAGTCACAGGACTTATTACCTACAGAGTCTATAAATGGGGGTGGGAGTGACAGTGAGTGAAGGGAAAGGCGGTCCTCTGTTCCAGGACACCTGGAAGCAGAAGATAGAGAGCAGGGTAGCAAGACTCTATTACTTATGAGGTAGTTGAGGTGGAGGTCCTAACTGTGTAAGTTCAGTTGTAAGTGGTTATTTTAAAGGATGCATCCTGAAAGAGCAAAGTGGGAACTTGTAATAGAAATCCTAAATTCTAGTGTTAGCATGAGCAGACTCAACATACTCTAAAATGCCTAGGCAGAGACTCAAAATAACTGTTTTCTCATTACACACCTTTTTTTTTTTATCTTGAACAAACTTATCTTTATTATTCTCATGAGTCTCATTTTTTCTCTTTGCAAGAATTGTACTTTTTAAAATTTAGATGCTACATATAAATATTACATATTCAGTGTTTAGATTTTGTGTTTGGATTCTGTTGTATTCCTTTAAAGATTATTAAGATTTGTCATTGTTAAGGCATGAATTTGCTTATAGGTTAGTTGGATAATTTTAAGTTATTTTCAATTTTTTTTAAAGGCAAGTTTATAGCAATCTTTACTCATGTAAAGTTTGGTACTCCTCCTAAGGCATGATAATTGTGGGATCTCTATAAAGCATTCCTTGTGTTCTAGGACATCTCTCTGGTTAGTCAGGACAAAAATGTCCTGGCTGAGGCACTCTTCTAGTTTATAACATTGAGATTGTTTTCTTTCCCTGGTATTTGTTTTTGTTGCTTCATGGAGTCTCACTTTAAACATGTCACAGCTTAGTATTTGGCAGATTTCAGAATATCCCTATTTAGGTTCTTGGAACTCTTTCTCTTATAATATCTTATGCAAATTCTAGTTATCTCTGCCTCCACAATCTTTGATCTGGCTCCTCAGGCTAGAGGCATTCATTCATCCACTCAATGAGTACTTATTGTGCATCTAATATATGCCAGGCATACTGCTCTAGATGTTTAGGAATAATGTAAAAAAAAAATACAAAATACAAAACCCCTAAATTTACAGGGAGACTATATTTACTTACATATGTGGTAGACAATCAACAGAATAAAAATATAAATAATAAATATGTAAGTCCTAAAACATGTTAGATGATAAGATATATAGAAAATAAGAGAGAAGACTACAGGCATCAGAATATGAAATATCACAATTTTAAATAGGTGTCAGAGTAGACATCATTAAAAATATGCTATTTGAATGCTGACTTGAAGTAGGAATTAGCATATGAATAAGAAGAAAGCTGAGGGAACAGAGGTATGTCCCTGAAGTTTTGAAGGATCAACAAAGAAGTCACTATGTTACTGGAGAAGATGGGAGTGGGTTCTTGAGTTCTTCACTAGGCATAGAGTTTAAGTAATGATTTGCTGAATAAAAGGCTTTTGTCGTTATCATGCTCATGAACCAATATGGTGACAACAGAAATAGTAAGAAGTAGTCAGATTCTGGATACATTTTCAAGGTAAAGGACACAGAATCTTATAAAATAGTGTTTGTGAGCATAAGAGAGAGTTAAAGGAACCTTAAGTAACTCAAGGTTTTTAGGCTGAGGAAATGGATGGATATAGCTGCCCTCCAGGGTTGATAAGGCTATGAATAAGGCAGTTAGTGGGGAGAATACAAATTGCAGAGGAACAAACAGGAAGCACTAGTTCAGTACAGTCCATCAATTAGGAAAGAAGACTGAAGGGATGGTACTTGAAGGGGAAAGAAGCATTTATATGAGAGAAATAACAGTAAGATACTATTATGATATGAGAGCACCAGAAGAAAGGAAGAAGATTTGAAAGAACATTCTCATGTAGAGAAGTGAAACTTGCTTACTGCATGAGTGGAGAAGCTTTAAGTTGGAGCATTGTAGTTCATATAAACAGATGGGGCAGAATACAGTGCAGGTAAATATGATAGAGGAGTTTCATGCCCCAGATCTCTAACATGTGCTCCTAACCTTACCATCTTTACTCTCTCTCAGCTGATAACTTTGCTTTCTACCCATTAAGAAAAATTGCAGCAATAAAAAGAGAACTTCTACAATCTCTTTATTTAGTTATTTTTATTTATTTTAATTGAGACAACATTGGATTATAATGTCATGTTTAATTTTTTTTCATTTTTATATTTGACATCAATTGTAATCCCCATGTATTCCCCATTACCATATCACCAGTGCACCATCACCTCAGTCCCCCGTACTCCTGTCTGCCCTCAATCCTTCCCCTCTTCCCTCTAGGAATATACCCAAAAGACACAAATACACTGATTCAAAAGAATTCCTGCACCCCTATGTTTATAGCAGCACTCTTTACAATAGGTAAGACCTGGAAACAACCTAAATGCCCAAAAACAGATGAGTGGATCGGGAAGCTGTGGTACATATATACTATGGAATACTATTCAGTAATCAAAAATGAAAATCTAGACGCATTCATAGGAACATGGATGGAACTGGAAGGGATTATGTTCAGCGAAGTAAGTCAGAAGGCAGAAGAAAAATAGCAGATGGTTCCTCCCCTAGGAGGAATATAAAGGAACCAAATAAGGATCAAGGAAAGGAATAAGAACAACAACAATAACAATAAATACACAAAAATCTACAATCTCTTTAAATACTTAAAGTTACTTATACGTTTAGGAGGGATGTGTAGGTTGAGCACAGATAGAAGGTAATCTTATAACATGAGAAAATGGATTGATGAAAGAAAATGACATGGTGCCAGAGAACTTATGGGTGTACCTGGGTTTCATGATCACAAATTTAAGGGAAGACAGTTAGGGTAGTTGTAAGTTTTCATTCATCCACACACTGCACAAATGTATAACAATTAGGTAGCAATATAGATTGAACCCTTGTCCAAGGTTTTGTCATAAAGAGTTGGAATGGAGTTATAATTGCTAGACAAGGGAATTTAAAATGGGAAGGAGGTTCAAGAGTTCAGAGGATTAAAGATTGTAGGCGCCAAGCAGGAGATTTTCAGCCATGGCATAAAGTCAGAATTGGGTGAGCATCTCATCCAACAGGGATAATGCTGGTAGTTTATGAATCTGACTTGGAAGAAAGATGTGGCACCTTTATTCAGATAACAGAAAAATGAACAAATGGGTCAGCCAGAAGCCAGTGTCTCAGATGCCTTAATACATATTTGTGGTATTAAAATATCACTAGAGATTGAAAACAGAAAAAAAAAAAAAAAAAGAAATTCCCTAAGCTCTTCACAAGTGGGTTCTAATATGATTGGAAAAAGTACTCTTCATATCCTTGGACTTTACTTTGCCTAGACATGCAGCTTCCATTTCATATTAAATTGCAGTAGTTTGCTTTTATTACTCATTTTATGACTTTGCATTTTATTTCATCTCTATAAGGGCTGCTTAGGAATATATTGAATTTTAAGGTATATTTTAATCAGAACTTATTGTTTACAAATATCCAATATTCATTTTAGCTAACTTTGAAAAAGGGAGTTACTGAAAAATAAGGTCATCTCAGGGCTACAGCAGACTTAGCCAGAGTGAGGTGGGAAACAGACACTGAACCTCCTTTTTTTCTGTTTCATAGGCCTGGGGCTGCACTCATATCTGCTTCTTTCTTTCAATAAACTTCCTTTGTTTGCAAATGAACCAACATGACTTTCATGCCTGGGTATGTACATCCCAAATAGGCCTTTCAAAATAGGGACATCACTGGTAAATAAGTTCTTTGTCTTTTTAAGTGTTTAAGTGTTCTATGTCTCTGGATCAACATTTTCAAAAGGGGTTCTGTCTCAGTCACTGGCCTGTTAATTGATAGGTTGAACTAGAAATATTTTTACTACTTGGTAGTTAATCAGCTTTAGTCAGGGTAAGGTGAGATTATATAACCACAGGTATCATGGCAATGATCTTTTAAAGAACAAAGGACTGTACATGAATAGATATATCTATTGCAGGAAAATCACAGGACCCCTTTAAAATAGACTTTTTAATCAGTGATTGAAAAACTCAAGTTTTTGCTTAATTAGCAGAGAAGTATGTAGGATTCAAGATGATTCCACCCCTGGCTACCTCCCTCACTTCTGGTCACTTAAGGACGTTTAAAAAATTAGATTTATTTTAAAATTTGTTTAATATAAAGATTCTTTGCTAAAGTTGCAACTGACAAAGTTTAGCAGAGTTAAAATGGAACTGAGTTTTACCAAAAAGCTAAAAGAGTAACAAGGAATCCATGCAAGAGAGAAAAAAGTGCCTGAATGAATATTTTAATTAACTCACATGCAATTTTAATTAAAAACATAATGTGTCAGGAAAATGAGTAATGCCTTAGGGCAATAAAATAGCTGGATTTCTTGCTTAATCTTCTGCTTCATCTCTCTCATGGCACGTGTGTATTGTTAAGAAAAGATTTTCTTCTTCCTCTGTTTCATAGTCAAAGAGAATCCCTGCTGACAAAATGAACTGAGCAAAACAAGGAAGTTGTAGAAAAATATTCTGTTAAGGGCTCTTCTTTTTTAACCAAGCATCCCTGATTTCCTTTGGTTTGGTCATTTCCTCCATCAGAATACATACTCTTTCCTATAAATCTGATAGCTGGATTAAATTATTACCTCTAAACTCATTGTGGTTAATGTTTATTATCCTTATGCTATCAGAATTATAATGAAAGGCCAACAATCAAGTCACTCCCATGAGATGATATATCTATTACCTGGTTTTCTGTGGGGGTACAAAAAATCACTCTTATTTGAAGTCCTGTGATTTGGGCTTCCTTTCATCTCTTTTTATAAAAAAGTTTTGTGGACTTCAGTTCTCTCACCTACTAACTATGGGGGAAAAAAGCTTATCTTCCAGCACTGCAAAGAGGAAATGGTGGCATGTACATAGCCATGGTCACCTGTCCTGCTTTAGGATTTTATTCTAGGATAATAAGTGTTTTGTTGCTGTTATTTTTAAAATCATCATTGCCCTCTATGTGGCATTGATTTTGGGAACTGCATGATTAATAGAGAAGGGTGGAAACCCACTAGAAGACACCTGAGCACTATGGGATGGAAGACAGCGATGAAAATTCCAGTGGGTCCTGATAAAGAAGATGGAAATCTGGAAAACATGTATGTCTAATGAGCATTTTGAATGACTTACTCTTGGAAGTCTAATGCATATTCACTATTGTATGATTAAATCTCTAAACATTTCAGAGTATTCACTACTGATTAGAAGGCTGGTAAATTGTTTATAGAGACTCCATAGTGCTACAAAAGTCCTGTTCCATAATGTTGAGAGAACTTCTGATTTCTAAGTTTCAATAAAACTGTGACAATAGACTGGCTCTTCCAGCAGAAAGGACTCATCATCATAGTAATCCGCTAATACCAGTGACAGCTCCAGTTGTCTGGCAGGATCAAAGAAGAGGCTGTCCCTTAAGGTGTTGTCTTTTATTTACATTTTTTAATTGAGGCAACATTGGTTTATAACACCATTATGATTTAGGGGAATAGGTTCACACCTCCTTAAATGTAACTGTGCATACCATTTCCACCATCAAAGTACCCAAAATCTTTACCATAAACCACTGGGCCTCTTCCTTCCTTTATTCTCCACCCCCCACCCCCCATTTCTCTCCTTCCCCCTCTAGTAGCCTTAATCCAACAGTCATATATCTAGGGTTTACTTTGGTTTAGTTTTTTAGTTTCGTTTCTCTATATTTCATGAGTGAAATAATCTGGTACTGGTCTTTCTTCTGAATTATACTGCCCCTTCTATTTCCATCCATGTTACTCCAAATAACAAGAGTTCATCTCTTTTTCTATAGCTGAGTAGTATTTCATTGCATTTGTTGCACATACCTTACCTACTCCTGTGTCCTTGGGTACTTAGGTTGTTATCATAACTTGGGTACAGTGCTGTAGTGAACATAGGAGTACATATATTCCTTTGATTTAGTGTTTTTGCTTCCTTTGGGTTGGTAGCTAGCAGTGAAAATGCTGGATCATATGTTAGATCTATTTTTAAAATTTTGAGGAACTTTCATATTGTTCTCTGTAGGGGCTAGATGAGTCTATATTCTTGCTAACAGTGTGGAAATCTTCCTTTTCTCCACACACACTTGTTTCTAGCTTTTTGATATGGGCCTTTCTCATGGGAATGAGATGATATTTCACTGTAGGTTTTATTTGCATTTCTCTGATGATAAGTAATGTTGAACTTTTTCCATGTGCCTATTGACCATATGTGTATCTTCTTTGGGGATGGATGTGCCTATTTAATTGTTTTGCCCATATTTGATTGGGTTGTTTTCTTTTTGTTGAGTTCTTTGTAGATCATGGGTTTTAGCTCCTTTGTTAGATATACTATGTTAATTTTTTTTTCCTATTCAGTAAGGTGTCTTTTTGAATGAAAGCTAGTTTCTTTTTCTGTACAGAACCATTTTATTTTGATATAATCCTAGCTGCTCCCTGGTGGTCTAGTGGTTAGGATTCGGTGCTCACTCTCTCTCATATAATCCTATTTATTTGTTTGTTTTTCTATTTCATTTTTACTTTTATTTTCCATGTCATTGGAGTCAAGTCCCCAAAGACATCACTGAGGTCAATGTAGGGGAGGGTCATGTTTTCTTCTTGGTGTTTTACTGTTTTCAGAACACATCCAAGTTGTCAGTCTACTTTGAGTAAATTTTCATGTATGGTGTGAAAGTAAATTGTTTAGTTGCATTTTTCTGCTTGTGATTGTCCGGTTTCTCCACCATCGTTTACTGAAGAAATATTTTCTTCCTCCATGATGTACTCTTAGTTCCTTCATGGTTGATTAACTATATATTCCAGTATGGGTTTATTTCTGAACTTTCAATTCTATTCCATTGATCTGTATATTTATTTTTATTCTCTTACATAAATTTGGCCTATGTCAACAAGAAATATAAAGCAAATTTAAAATTATTGCACATTCTCAATATTACATAGCATAAAAACAAAGGACAGACTTTAGCATTAATACTGAAGTGCCTCTGTCTTATTCAGTTTCTACAATACCCTTATTTCCAGAAATCCTCTAATTTTTCTTCCTCTGCTTCTTTTCTATAGTACAAATTTCAACAGGGACCCTATAACTATTAAAACATATTGACAATTTCATTTCTACCTCTAAAAGTTATTATTTCTATTATGTTTCCATCAATAATTTTGGGAAAAGAGTATAAAATCAATGACATACTCTTCCACTGTGTAGTAATTAGGCCCTGGAAACTTTACAGATAAATGAGGCAGGTCAATACATATGAACCTATAGCACCTCTACCCAGCTACAGGTCAAATTTTCCTCCAGAAGCCCTTACCTTTGTGAAGGTATCTGATCTTGGTTTCACTGCAAATAATACCTTAACCCACAGTGTAACTAAATTCCTAAAAATTTCCCTAACCAAGCTTGCAGAGGAGCAAAAATAAAGTGTGTCCCAGGCTGAGCTTAGGTGGAATGAATAGATATTGTTGTGAAAAGCAGTAAAAGGAATGAGGATGTTGTATCCTTATATTCTTCACAATTTTGACTACCACTAGTCTGAAATCAAGCATTTTCCAGGAAATTACCAGTTCAGGTAGGCTCAGAGTTTTATTAGCAACTACTCAGGGTTCTCTCAGATAACCAAAGCCCAGATGGTCATTGGAATAAGTACAGTTTCATCTAGTCTTCTAGTATAGACAAAATAGTATTTACTAAAGATCTAATTTCCCCCCATTGTCAAAGAGGATAATGGTGAGTAAGTAATTGTTTGTCCTTCTTTTGGATTAAAAAACAAAAAAGAATGAACTGTCTTGATTGGGACAACCTTTGGAAGAGAGGGATATTTCAATAGAAGTTCTAAAAATTCCAAATACTCAGTCTGCTTTGGGTATGAATTCTTTAGATCTATCACTGCCTTGGTAATGGGGATAAAATCGTTTTCCAACACACAGGGGACTTTCTACTTTCACTAGCTATAAAGCAATTTTTATTAGATTATTACCATTTTAATGGGTACTAATCAGCTTGTAAACATACGGGCAAAGCTTATATCAACACCTGTTATCTGCTGGTATGGAGATCTCTTTGCAGCATTCATATACATAGGCTTAGTTCATGAAATACTAAATACTGTATTAATAATTGACTTCCTTGGAAGCAAATTGGCCCCAATGCTATGTGTTCTGTTTTAATTTTCCTTCTAGAGACACACACACAAAATAAACATAGAAAGCTTCTCATTCCGAGTGTTTTAACCAAGTAATCATAATTATTACTGAAAACAACAATTCTGATACTTCTTTGCTGGTTTCCAGGGACTCATGAAAAAAATCCATTTTTTCCTCTCTGCAAGACTATTCATTTCATTTAGCTTTTAAAAGCTACTTCTATCCTGCCTCAACTGCCGGATCTCACTTTCTGAAGCCAAAAACACACTGATTTTTAAAGGAAAATAAGAAAACAAAATCTTATGTACATTGTGCAATTTACTAAATATATGTATGCAATTTGGATTCAACATTATGTTTTTAAATAATTTTCAACTTTTTAAATGCCACTTAATCTGTAAGAATGTGGCTAAAATGAGATAACCTAAATAAATGAAATCAAGTAAGTAAGGTAAACTCATTTTTTAGCAATCAAGTAACTATAACTATGTTCTACCACTGAAAAATTTAATATGATAATAATTCCAGTGATAATGATCACTTAGTGAATACTACATGAAGAAAACTATGCTAGTTTATTATTTAAATGGGGGGAGGGGCCTGTAAAATTACCATTATCTGCATTTTTAAGATAAGCACACTGAGGTTCAGTAAGATTAAATTCTCTAAACTACTGAGTCCTGAATTTTGGGCTTAACCTAGGTTTAATCTTTTTTTATTATTATTATTTCATGCTTTTTTCTCTCTCTGGTAATACTAGTTAACTTTACTATGCATTTGCTATGGTTTGTTGGGAGTTAAAAACGTACTTTTTAATCTTCATAGCAATCCTTTAAGATAACTATTTTAAATTTAAAGCGATCCAATTTGTATTCCATATTTGCACAGTTAGGAACACATTTTCAAATCTGGACCTGAGCCACAAGCACCACCTTATCAGTGACCAGTGGTGGACTAATAGGGAATAAGGATGTATTTCTCAAGATTGACATTGCGGTCATTGCCAATGATAGAGTAAAGAATTAAGAAATAAACTATGTAAAGAATACTTGGTTTATCTTATATTCACAACTCACAAATTAGCAGAAAAACTGCAGCTTGTTTATAGGTGAAACTGTACTCAACATTTCATAACTACCTGGAATGTTTAAATCTTATACCTCATTTTTCTACCAACTCTGTTGATCTTAGTAGATTTTCCACTATCCTCTTGGATATAGGGTAACTTACTGACTATCACAAAATGAGCAAGCATACTTGACCTAAAACCTGAGGTCTTGATTCTCAAGACCAACTAATCTTTATCAGCTATTTGGTATTTTATATTTTAAGAACAAAAGATACATAATTAATGCTCTAGAAATATAGAAACCAAGCCATACCCATTAGGATACATGTGTATCATTGGGTTATGTTTTTGGATTCTGATGTTGTTAAAAGATAGTGACATAATGCTATTTTCTCATTTTGTTCACATCAGAAGACTGCTGTGTGTGGTGCTGTCTGTGGCGGGGGCGGGGGGAGGTAGCAGGGGGTGAGGTGGGGCAAACAGGGACTGCACAGAAGATTAGAATTCTTAATATTTGAGTAGCATTCTCTCTATATAACTACATTATGTCAATTTGTACCTCATTTCCCAAACCTTTATGTTACAGTTAGAAAGTACAGTTCCATCCACTTCCCAGAGACAAACATGATGTGCAAAGAACCATATTTAAGTAAACTCAGTTTTCCATAATGGGCAGAGAGCATCCACCAAATCAAGGAATACCAAAGCTGACTAATGATCTTCTCACTGATTTCACTGATTTTACTGATCTTCCAGCTCCAGTTCTGGAACCCATAGGTACTTCCTTGTGAGACTTTTAGCTTTGATTTCTCTTGGTTGAGTAATGTAAATCATATCATGAGTAACTGAGAACTGCTACTCTATGGGAGAATCTAGATGGTGACTGATTGTCATTCATGGGCCAGACTTTCTGGTAGCAACAGTAGCAACCCTGCTGTTACTTCTACAGACTGCAACACTACTTGTCTGAATCACTACTGCACTTGCCATATGTATTGGATACTTTCTTTGACTGCTTAGTAGAACTTCTATAGTCATCTACCAAACTTGTTCAACTCTAGTGAACTTCATTCACTGCTCTCTAAGCCTAAATATATCCCAGTGGTATAGCATGTCTCAGTCTCAAGAGAGAAAAATAATCCTGGCTTCTTAATCCATCAGTCCTGTGCAACTAGATCATCACTATGAGTACAATTGTAGCTATTTTTTTTTAAACGCAGCTTATTTTCTTATTTTTTTATTAGTTTCTGTTTTCCCTGTTGTATTTATCAAAATTAAAATGAACTACCTAGAGACTCTGAATCTCTAAAGAGAGACTCTATATTCTGAGCCTGATATAGAAGTTTAGTTTTCTAGGTACACTACTGTGGCAGAAACTTGCATTACTGAATGTGTAACAGCACCTATCCTATAGAATTACAAGGGATTAAGGTTGCCAATTTCTTGCTACTGATAGAAGGAGTGAAAAAATTGCTGGCCCTCTAGGCTAGAGCTCAACAAACAAGATAATCTTTCCTATGTCCTCATAGAACTTATGTGACTGGTAATATTCTATTTATTTATATTTAGTAAGTGTTTCTAAGTCTCTAAAATTTTCTAGTAAGGATGACTATTCTTTGTAAGCACATTTTACCAGTAAGAAGAAAAAAACATAACTTCAATATTGTATAACCTTAGTTGTCAGTTATGTGTGTTTCTGCCTTATCAAAGTTGAGATAGGGTGGGTTTTGGGACTTAGAGGAATGAGTAACAAGAACTAACATTCTTTATAAGGTTTTTCCTTCTCATTGTTTCACAATAAACCCCAGTTAGAAATATGGCAACTCATAAAATTTAAAGTGACCTAGATGTAAGTCCTATTAATAGCCCTGAGAAACAAATGTCTTGTGACTCCTGAATGCCTCCCATGTCAGGAAAGGGAAGCAGATAAATACCACCCCTGATGAATACAGGCCATCGCAGACTGCTGACAAAAGTAATTTGCACAATTCTATGTAATATACAAAGTTATCATTACAGTCCACAGGTTGGTTGTTGGGAAAAACCATAAACCAGGTCAAGGTTAGTGCAAATGGACCCTAAATTGCAGAACCTAAAACTGGTCAAAACAGACATTGTTGGCCTATGTATGGAGCTGATTGATGACAACAACTAACAACATATGAGCAATGAACTCTGGCAAAGTTCACATTCCTTTTGTTTTCTCAGCTAACAAAGATTAACTGTTTTTGTTCTCAGAACTTAACCCTAAAACATATATTCTGAAACCTATCTCCAGATGGGAAGTCTGTCATGCCCAAGGAAGGTTTCCTTGAAGACTTATCTCCTGTCCCCTGGCAATACACACTGATTTGTTTCATTCTTAACCAGTGTCCGGACTTTTCTTTTCAATCCTGACTAGAGATTCTCAAGAAGTGAAATGAAATGGTAGATCCACTCAAAGTCAAATGAAGACCTCACCTTTTTGGACTGGGACACTAAGACCAGAAATAATCCACACATCCAAGACACTTGGTGTTTGTACCTATTCCAAATACCACCCTTCCAGAACTCAGAAATAAATTAACAGTAAATTGAGTTCTGATTTGTTGAAGCTTTTCAATAAGCTTATTTAGTTTTTTTAGGAATAAGTTCCCTTGGAACTTACTGTTATTTTTATAATCTGTCCAGACTCATATGATTCCTTGTTTTCTAGCTTTTTAATACTTTGTCTTGTGGTGTGCCTGTTTACTTAGTGTTTTCAGTGTTATTTATAAGAGAAATAATCTACATGGGAGAGTATTAGCAAATGTCTGAATGGTCTGTCTATAAGTTATCCCCAGGGTCCGAGAATTTGGAAGGTTTTTATTTTTTTTTTAGATCAACTCACTGGGTAAAGTCTACCTTTCATCATGATCTCCTCCCTCCTCTCTCTCACTACTTAATATTCCTAAATTTCCTATGTTAGCTCGGTGCACTAATAGTGAATACTATTTTACAGAACTAGTTTAAAATTTAAAATTATTTTAGTCAACTAAATAGAATAAGTAAAAATCATTTTCAATGTTTAACTTTATGAAATTCTCACAATTCAAAATCTTATTTAATGTGCTAAATAAATCAGCTACTCTAGTCCTTGACTAAATTTAAGACCTTATACAAATAATTAATTTAATTTATAATCTTTGGAAGACTGTACAAAATCTGAATAAGAAACAGACACAAACTCTCTTTTAGCGGAACCATATTTTATTTACTATTATTTCTTAAAATTGCAATAAATTAATAAAATATGGAATTTTGAGTGCCATATGTTTATTTTTGCCTTCTAAATCTCATGTAAAAAAAACTAGCTAAACAATATAATGATTTTGTGTTCTTTGATTTTCTCTCATATCTGGAGAGAAAAATGATTAATTATAGATGATTAAATAAATGGCTATTTAAAGTAGTAAATAGGCTCATAGGCTGTCATTGGCCTTGATAGTATTAAAATCAATCCTTTCTAGGACTCAAAAGTTATATCCTACATTAATGACAAACAACCTTGTGCTTTAAAAAATTACTTCCTATCATAGAGTCTACCCTATTTCAAAGCGATATGACAAATTAATGCAACAGATTTATATGATCCCAATGGTTTTGTCACTGATAGGTATGAGTTGTACTTCTGTAACATCCACCTAAGTAGTCTCTGCATGACCTAAACTCTACAAATTTGATCATCTGAATAAAGGACTAGAAATAAACTTCCTTTGACAACTGGTATAAAAGAATCTAGCAATTACAGTTAACAGCCACTATAACAGTGAAACTCCAATGTGTTGATCCCTGGGGTAATGTCTAACAATTTAAAGACATACCTCATTTCTTTCTTACTGTTAGATATTGGTAGCTGTATCTCCACCATTTTGCAACAGAAAACACCCTAGACTAAAAATTAGGTATAATTGAAATTAAATTCTGACCACGGAATTACATTCCCTTTTCAGGACTCACTAAATTACACCCTCCTTATGATTAACCATTTACTGGCTCCACCTACATTCTGGAAAATTTGAAACATTGGTTTTGTTACAGTCCTGATTAAATCCCTTGTGTCTCTTAGAGTTGACCATGGCATCAAACACAAACATCTGCTGAATGTTGAGAAAATCAACCACCTTGACTCCTGTCACCTAGACTGCCTAGCAGCTTCTAGAAATGTGAAGTCCTACATTTTCCTCATATTCCTTTGTACCTTATAAAATTCCAGCACACCTGCCATTCAGGAATCTGGTTGTTTTGTTGTGCCTATCCTGCTAAGTCCCTTGATGGCCACCTCAAATAAAACTTTCATGTAAAGACAATTCTCATGATTCAAAGTCTGGCTTTATGGGCACAAGTGAAAGATACATATCCACCCCATAAGGATTCTTAAATGGAAGAGTTTTGGGAAATCTCTGTGACAGCCATATAAGTAACCAAACTCCACCCCAAACTGGAGTGTTTATTAATTATTAAATACTTCAGAAGATAGTTTCCATTTTATAGACCCCTTCAGACTTAAATATACCTCAACTTACTTAATCCCAATACTTTAGTCTTATAAATATTGGACCTTGACCTCCTATCAACTAAAGGTTCCTACTAAAGTCTTTATAATCATACCAGCCCAGTGAGAAATGAAAATTAATATTCAGTCTATCCCTAGTATTGTAGTTGGTTTCTTCTCCTCTGAGATATTCCACACTTTTTTTTGAATGAACAATTTAATTCCACTCAAGAAATACTACATCCTTAAGAAAAGTAAAGGTTGATGCCTAAGTTATGATTATCAGGCCTACTCCTAGTAATACCAGAGACTAATTATTGTTCCAGACTAACTTTTAACTCTCAAATCCTGCTTTTCTTTTCTAGTTCTTTTGGAGCAAGGGAAAACAAAGATGCCACAGGATGTTATTTTGTGATATTCAGCTTTTCCCCTTTGCCAAGATTCTGCTGATGAAGATCTGGAGGTTGTCTTGTCATCCTGTTGTTCTGTTAACATTCTTATTTTAAATGTATTCCATACCCCACAAGGACATTAATTCTTATGTGCATTTGCTACACACTGACTTAGTCTATGTAGTTGTTCTAATTGTTAGCTACTATGAGTGGCAATTATTCCACAAAAGGGAAAATATAACTGTTAAAAGATGGTCTAAAACCTATTTCTGATATAGCAAGCACTATAAATGTGTATTCTATGACACAGTCTCCCACAAAAAAACAATTTTAAATTTATTACCCAATATTGTTATGGACAATCTAATAGTAATTGGTTTTCTCTAGGAGCATCCTAGAGTAAATACTTTTTTCCTTGACCTATAATATTATAACACATGTAAAACAACCCAAAACTATATGCATAGTGGGATTCTCATACTTTTTAAATTATATAAGTTTTATAATCTTAACTCCTGAATTTAAGATTTGTTGGCAGGTTAATAATCATTTTTCTTTGGTATGTGTGTTACAAAAAGTGACTGATACATTTTAATTAGAGCCTTGGATGCTACTGCACAGCCATTGTTATGTATGATGACTTAACAACTAATCCTACAATAAAAGGAAAAGAATGGCTTAACCTTTGTACAAGTCAACTATGTTCTCACAACCACCAGATATTCATCAACACATTTTTGACAAAGAGGAAAAGCTGAATATCATAGGTTAACATCCTATGGCATCTTTGTCTTCCCTTGGTCAAAACAGTATAGAAAATAAAGGTGGGATCTGAGATTTAAAAAAGGGTCTGGAATTATAATTTGGCTCTAATATTTTTAGAAACAAGCTGGCAGTCATAACTCAGGCATTAGCATTTTCCAGTTAAATATAAACAATTTCACAGATACATCTATGGTCACTTCTTCGACCCATTGTGAGCACTGCTTTTCCTTGAAACAGCAATGAGTACAAATTCAACTGTGGGTATCCTCTTAATGTTCTTTAAGTAGAGGGCATTGATATTTGATTTAAAAAAAATATTTTGCTTTAAAAAATGTGCATTAAGGAAGAACAATTTGCTATTATTCTTGTATAAAATTATAGGTAATTAAGTGTTAAAATGCTAAAAGCAACATCATTACAGTTCTGTTCCTGGAGTAGGCCCTATGACAATAAAGGAAAAAGTTTTTGAGATGGATTTTGAAGGATGAAAAAAAAACAAATGCAACAGGATGAAGGATGACACTAATACAGAGAGGGGTGTATATATCAATAGATTTATACAATCTATTTATACAAGATTTATACAATAGATTTCTCCAATTATATTCAATATAATTGGATAGCATGAGTTAAGACAAAACATTTTAAAAGTTGATGGGTTTTTCAGCAATACCACTGATATTTATTCAGTGAGGTGCAATGCAATCTGGGATGGAAACAAAGGAATTTGGGCTCTAGTATGTGTATGGTGGAGAGAAATGGAGACATGCAGCTAGGCAGCATATAATGAGAGTTGACTTTCAGAAGATAACCATGGTGAAAGAATGAAGGAAGAGAGTAGTCTAGAGGAGACTGGTGACAGTTAAAACATTTTCACAAGTGTTAAGGAGCACAATCATGGTAGTCTAAATTCATGAAGGCAGTATGAAGAAAATCAAGATGGATTCATGATAAAACTATTTTATTCTTTTGTTTATTTATTTTTGGTTAAACTTTTCTTTTTAAATTTTCTTACACTTTGTTCATTTTCATACAATATTTGATTTTTCCATTCAGGGGTAGTCCCCATAAATCTCCTACCACCACATCATCTATGAGCTGTCACCATAGTCCCTGTGCTCTTCCCTCCCCTATTTTGACCCATCTCTCCCCCTCCTCTGCTGAATGTCTCAGATATATAGTTTGCCTGTAAATTTTGTCTCTCTCTCTCTCTCTTTTTTTCCCTTCTGATTTATTTCACTGAGTATAATCTCTCCTTAGCTCCATTCATATTGCTGCAAATAGCAGAGTTTATCTTTTGTGATTGCTGAATAGTTTTCCTTTATGTATATATACTTCAAGATGAAACATTTTTTTTAATTGTAGTACTACTGCTGAACTCAGTGACCAATAGGATATGTAGATGAGAGATAATGCAAAAACACAAAGATGATTCAAGCATGAAGTGTGGAAAAGATATAAATGTTAAGTTGGACTTACTAAGGTTGCTCTACATGTAGAACAATCATATATGGATATGATAAGGCTTATGGAAATAGATTTGAAGTTTAAAAAATGAGTCCAATCTGATGAAAGAGATCTGGAAGTCTGAAATTAAAATGAGGCTTCTCATGGAGAGTTAATCAGATAAATGTTGAAGACTGAAAGGTAGAATTATGGAGATTTTCATCAGTTAAGGAACATACAGAAGTAAAACTGAATGTTCATAGAGATGAAATGAGAACAAGTAGATAGAAGGATACATAAAATAGTATGTGGAAGGTACTAAGGACACAATAAATATTTTCTGAATGAATAATGAGTTATATTTCAATACAATTTTCTTCCCCAAATATTTCCTATTTTCTCTACTTTTGGTAAAATTTCCGCTATTGTGATTTTTCAACTACTGGTGACTAATCTAAAATCTTGCCATCACTGATATCAGAATCTTAGACTTTTCCTTTCTGAGGAAATACTGGCAAAGCAATTAAACACAATCCTATTTATATTGCTCATTTTTTTTTGGCCTATATCATAAATTCTGAGTGGTCAAGGGACCCCAGAATATTTGAAATGTGTAAACAAAGAAACAAGAAATAAAGACTGCTTCTGCAGCAGCTCAGTAAATTAGAATAATCAAATGCATCTTGAAGTAAACTCATGTGCCTGTAACTATAAACAGTAATCTCTTTTCCTTTAAAAGCTCAAATCACATATTACAACAATTCATAACCATTCTCATTTCAAGTTCTAGGATTAGAATAAGTCATAATGAGAGAATTTGTACCTTCTAATTAGAGTTGATTTTTTAAAGCAGAGAAATAAAATGTGAATTATTACAAAGGAGAGGAAGTCTATAGTCAATTAATTGAAGAAAAAGAATGAACTTAAAACATGTCCAAATCAAATAGAGGTAAAAAGTTTTAATCATTCAGGGAAATCCACAAAGCACATATTCTGTCTCCCAGAATTCCACAGAATTTTGTATAATAGAGGTAAGACAGTATCAGGAGTTGCTATGGAAGAGGAATTTGGTGGGTTGGTCATGCTTTGAAAAGGCCTCCATTTTGGGTATGTGCCAGGTTTCCCTGAGCACCCAGTGCACACAATTACTGCATTTGCATGTGTAAATTGGGTAATGGCGTGCCTAACTATCAGATTTGTATGTGAAAATGTTATCAGCATATGCACTATTGGTTGTGTGCCCACCAAAAAAGGACTTTTAATGGACTTGCATTAGACAGGGAACAAAATTTCTAAGTATTTGAGACCAGGCTTTCTATCACTGGATCTTGTGTAGATGCCCCTATAGATAATTGGCACCTCTGTAATTACTTTGTTGTTGTATATCCTCTCAAATTCTATCTAGGGGAGGAAATTCATCAGAGGACCATTTGACCAACTCTAATTAGCACAGAACAAAATTGTACCCAAGTTACTCTTGGCAGTGCCTATCTGAGCCAAATGAACAGACTGCAGCACAACCAATCCATTCATCTTGGCCATCTTAACAATGAACATGGATCTATGTAAAATTGACTGACTTTTTTTTTTTCTCTCCCTAAGACATAACCTTGTTCAAACACCTTTTAGGTTATATCATTGTACTTCTCTGAAGATTTAAGTGTTTTTCAAGTGTGTCATTAAAAAAATAGATAAACAACCAAACCTTTAACACCAAAATATGTAAAATATAGCAATCATTTTTCACTCAACCCCAGTAAATTTCCTGCTTCTAGAAATTTCCATACTTGGAATCTTATGGGCTAGAATACTACACAGTCTTAGAATTTTCCCAAGAATCATACTGAGCACATTTCCTTGATCAAAAATCAGTATGCATGGTGTGGGGATAATGAAACTGAATGTTTCAAATTCCCTAAAAAATTCTGAGATATTTGGTTGTTGTAACCAAAGCTATACCTACCTTCTCAGATAATCCCTACTTCCCTTTGCTTCTCTCCCCACCCCAAAAAAGTGTCAATGTAAAACAACCATCAAAATACATCTCTCTAATATCCTATGTTATGCTGAAGAAAAAGGCCATTTATGGGCAAATTGCTCATCCCAATTCAGGGTTTAATTATCTTTTCCGTCTTTTCTCAAACTGCTGAAAACAAGCTGATTATATATCATTTGGTCTTACTTTCACCTACTCATTTTTCCCAAAGATTTTTTTGAATAACATTCAATAAGAAATGCCTAAGATTTCATAAAAAGTGAAAATCTTATGCCTCATTCCAGGCCTGGAAATCTGCATTCTAACAATTTCCTTAAGTGATTTTGGCAGACTAAAGTGTGCATGTTACATCTTAGTTTTGTTATTTGCCTCCTTCCATTTAGTTGTGAAGGTTATAAGAGTTTAGTTGTAACCTTATTACAACTATATACATTACAACCTTATATAACCAAGTATCAAAGTTATGTGTTGCCTGCCCCTGCATTTAATACAGATAAGCATAATACATTATGCTAGTTTGCGGGTACATAATGAAATTTTGGTGATTTCCACTTGACTTCACTGCTCTGAAGATTGCAGCCAGGTGGAACCAGGCACTGCCTCTGCCTCTGCATATCCACTGCTGCCTCTGTGGACCAGTCCCTGGTGCTGCCACATCTGCAGTATATCTACTCACACTATGAAAATGGTCCATATCAAAAAGACCCCAAATAAGTGCTTAGACTGTGAAGAAAAAGAAACTTCATACATTGTTGTTGGGAATGTAGACTGGTCCAGCCTCTATGAAAAACATTATAGAGGCTTCTCAAAATGTAATGATAGATCTACCATATAATTCAGCAATCCCATGCTTATAAATTTTTGCAAATACAAAAACACTGCTTTGAAGAGATATATGCATTCCTATGTTCACTGAAGCACTATTTACAATAGCCACATTATTGGAACATCCTAAGTGTGTAAGGACAGTGGGTGTACTTAGATGTATTATATAAAAAATTAAAAAAAAAAGATGTATTATATGTATACAATGAATACTACTCAGGTGTAAAAAGGGATGAGCTCTTGCCATTTGGGACAGCATGGATGGAACTAGAGGGGATTATATTAAGTGAAATAAGTCAGAAAGAGAATAAAAAACACAGAACCATTATTTTCACTTATATACAGAATATAAAAAAAGCAAAACAAAGGAACAGACAAAACTAAACCAAAACAAACCCTTAAAATAATGGGGAATTGCAGAGAGTGGGGAGTAAGTGGGTAGAAGGCCCAATATACTGTGCTGGAGGAATATGGGTGCTTGGGTGGTGGCTTTGGTGTGGTAACATACATTTGAAGTGGTGTGAACCTATACCTCTAACTCATATATAGTGCTGTAAACCAGTGTTAACACAGTAAAAAAAAAATACACACTTAAAAATAAAATAAAACAAAGAGGAAAAGAAGAAAATAATACCTTCATAAAAATAACAAATAAATAAATGTCAAATAAATGTAATAATACAAAACATTTCTGTCTAGACAGCTAACTCCCTGCTTTATTCAATCTGCCACCTTCACCTACAGTTACCTGAGATATCTACCCAAGAGACCCAAGATCACCTCAACTTTAGGTTTACTATGTAATGGTATCTCACAAGTAGTTATCCCTGCCCCAAGAATGTATGCAATAGGTGATAAGAATGGACTGATTTATGATCAATCAATATTGGAAAGGTGTAGCATTCCATTTCACAAATAGTATTCTGCTAGATTAGAAAATATCATAAACACACTGGAGAATCCTCAGCCTGGGAACCATAAACAACTGTACTCACCCCTCCCACATTTTAATTTAGCTATCTGTTTTGGATTATATAAATAAAAATGAGTCTGTATTTTCTTTATAAAATAAATCAGTCTTTCTACATAGGAACTACTAGTTAGATTAAACATGAGGACATATATAAAATTGCACCCTTAAAAGACATGAAAACATTTCTCAATAAGAAAGAAGCTGCTCACAATGACCTTCATGTTGAACAGTGGGGGGTCAGCATTGGCACTAAATCATTCTGATTCACAGATGAGATCAACATATTCATATTTGTTTGCCAAATGTGTATTTTAATTTAAGCTTTCTCTGATTGATGCATGTAATTTATGCTGCCCAGAACTAAGGCATCATATTTTTCTTTTTTCCTAACTAACAGGGGGAGACTTTCTTGGAAACAGATAAAGGAAAGAGTCCAGTAATTTGTAGCAATGTGACTACAGCCACACATGTGCTAGAATTAATGTTCTTCATTAGGGTGAGTAGGATCAGCTGTATGTATACATCAGGTTTTTAATTAACTCAGTGCCCGCAACAGGATTCATGATTCAAACTGTTAGCATTTTTTTCTTAAATCACAAAATAAAAAAATTGGGTGGCACATCTTTTTCCACACACACAAAAAGGAGGGGGATACTCAGAAAAATGAAAGGCTCTTTGTATTACACTCAGAGTGCTCAGAAGATGTTTATAATCCTTTGTTGATCAGATAAAGGAGAGCCTGGCATTGAATGATTCCAAAGAGATGCTGAAAATGCAACTGTTTTGATGGTTTTTCTCAGTATATAAGACAGGAATTTAGTTTACTTGTATTGATGTCTTTAAAATAAGCATTTGACATTTGTTACATATTTTTAACTGCCTTGTTCTTACAAAACTGACCTGGTAATATTTTCATAGCATACTACCAATTTAAAGAAACTTCAATAATGTAACATGAGGAGCTTAAACGAGGGGTGAGGGGAAAAACTTTTTATAGCAGCTTCATTCTCTGAGATCATATTAACATAAATTTGACAGTTAATCTCCATATTGCAAAAAGGCTGCCCAGACTTATTTAATTAAACTTAGAATAAATATGTTTCTTTATTTGCCAGGTACAGTTTTTATCTTAAAATATCTACTTCCAATTATAATGCAAGCCTATGGTTTAGGGCAGGAGCAGGGAGCGGTGAGTGATGAGACCTGTGAGAGGACGGGACCTGTATGTAGTTCAGGAGAAGTGACTCTTCAGAAGAGTTACAACTCCAGGTCCCCCATTTCCCTGAAGAAATTCCTGAAGAAATTCCATGAAAGACACCCATGATCTGTAAAAGTTATTTCTTTGCTTTAGATTTTAAATGATAGAATTAATTTGATATTTTTTCTCAAATACATATAAAGTTTATTTCCTAATAAATATTTGCTGAGAAATTATCCAAACTCTTTATTCAAAGAACAATTTCAAAGAATGTACCCGAAGAGAACTATGGAGACATGAGCAAGGTCTTTGAAGGCTGTCTCACAATTGGTGAGATATGAAATAAAAATAATTATACCTTGGGCAAACAGTAGTTTCCATTTTTACAGCATAAGCTACTTTACCTTTCAAAGAGTAATTGTGCATGCATTTATTTGGTTGGTAAAGGCAGACAGGGTAGAAGTTATTTCTGTAATTTTACACATATAAAGTATCTGTTCGATACTAAGTGACATGCCCAAGGACACACAGCATGTAATGAGCCAGGATTTCTGATGTGGATCTTCATCAGAGTTTTAGGCCAGTCTTGACTAGGTATAGAAATTTTCCAAGACTTTAAAAACATCCATTTACTAACATTACTATATATATCAATCAGGGTTCTTAGGCAAAATCAGTTTGGATCGATTTAAGCAGGAAGCCAATTTATTCAAAGGCTCATGAAAAGCTTTACTAGTGAAAAATGGCCCCATTTGTATGTTCAAAATCTCTAATGAACGTGACTTTTGTCTCATCCATTAGTAGTCAGACTAGCTGGTTATTAAGCATTAAGGAATGTTTGGTTCACAAAAATATTGGTGAACTAACCTAAAACTAATATATCTTTTTTCTTCCTTCCCTCAGTAGTACTTTGTGAACCCAAATGCAGAAGAACTCAATAGTATGCTTTTCCCTTTAGATCCTGCTGTTAGTCTACAAAAAGCAGAAGATTGGATGCTATGAGATACAGAGACCTGTATCAGGTCAACACTGTTTATGTGACTTCTAGTCTCAGATTTTTCACCTTTCTTATTTTCCTCAAAGAGCTGACTCTTCAATAAGGAATTACTGAAGGGCTGACATTAGCACTGTGAATGTAACCTGATGAACATTACAGTTCAATGACAATAGTTATCACATAATTTGGTACTTAATTGTAACCTGACTTTTATTTATACCTGTTGCATATTTCTGGTCTTTCCTCCAGGATTTCAAGGTTCTTTACTATATACCATCTTAATATGCAAGAAGAATGCTAGTCCATAGGTGACTCGAACTATGCTACAAAATGAAGTCCCATAGGTTGGTCTGTACAAAGCTTAGCTCTGACCTTAATTATGAATTGTGAAAAATCATCTAATATTTACATTATTAAGACTGATATTTGAACTCCTTAGAACATCATTCAGGATCCTTTATTATCATCTGGCCTTAACTTACCTGTATTTTTACCGTTCTTTCCTTCAAACTTCAACTTTCTGAAGTACGCTGTGCTCTTCTGCATCATTCTAGTCCTACTTGTGCTGGTTCCTTCTGTGGGAACACCATTTTTGTACTAATTTTTACTAATATGAAGTTCCAAAAAGTTGCATTCCTGGGTCCAAGACAAACTCATGAGTAAGTAAAAGCAGATTCTATTAAGATTTTCATTTCTTGAAATTTGTCATATTTCTTATTAGGATACATTTTGATGGGTTATTATTGGCACTTCATAGGCAGAAAAGTGAAAAATCAGGTGGTAGTAATACTAGGTAATAATGATAGAAATAGAATTAGAGGCCTGATTCCTTGGATGTGACCTCATATTTAGACTTTGCCAACATTTCTCCTATAAATGAAAACTATAAAACTAGTGAGCAGATAAATTAATATCCACAGTTGGCCTGGTTTATAAGAAACTATGTACTCTAGTACTGCTTTCCTCCCTGATATGATACGGCATGTATCCTAGCTAATTCAGATTTGCTATGGGCACTAACTCTGAGACTTTTAGGCTAATTACTTTTAGGCTAATTCACATTTAAAAGTGAAATTAAGCTTTCCAAGTAGTTCAAATAAATTATTTTGCTACACAAATAGCAGGTAATATAAGTCCTGTGATTTGGGCAAAAGTGAAATGGAAGTGTAAAGATGGCCTACAGGGCCATACTCCTTTTCCTCATCATAAGGGGTGAAATATCTTGATACGTATGAGTGATAGAATACAAAAATTGGACTCCCCAGTGGTGCAGGGGTTAAAGTCTCAGTGCTATCAAGCTACTGTCAGTCACTGGCACATGAGTTCTATCCCTAGCCAGGCGGCTAACCCATATGGTGCAGCAGACCTTGACCATCCTCACCCGCTGCTCCCCTCAGCAGTGTATTTCAGTGGATCTACCTGATCTACTCCCCACTCTATCACTGGTGAACCCTCTTATCCCCAGCACCTCTGGCCTATAACCCAGTTCTTGCATGCATAAATAAAAAAGAATATGATAAAATGCTGTAGTAAATCTACCTTCCATTTAGGGACCGTACTTTGGAACTCTATTTGTAACTGAAAACTGGGTTACATATTTCTTTTATTTAATAAAGTTAGAGACTCCCTCTTTTAGCCATCAGAACAGATATTATCAACACAAGTATGCAAGAAGAAGTTATCTCTTTGGAACTATGATTTTATATATGTATCTAGTCACCAATATTAGGGAATGTTGTCAAATATTTCTGAGAAAGCTCACACTGTCTCTGTAGGTTGATTAGTTGAGCTTTCGTACATTGAAAACCTGACTACTTTCCAACAACTTGATTTCACAAATGGAAAAACAGCATCTGTTTTCCTGCAGCTTCACATATGGCGATTATTGTTGCTAAGACAAGCTGAAGCAGGTAGTCCATGTGACAGTGCCCCTCTGGAGTGCTGCAGTCTCCTGGGATCAGATAACACTGGTCTGCTGTGAGGGGCTCAGGCTCCCCAGGCAGTGGAAAGTGCATATTTAATCAACATATGCACAACATTAGTATGAACAGCAAATTACAGAAAAATGATCAAATGCACTTATTTAGAACCTCTCTGTTTGTATTTGCAGTGGCTAATTTAGATAGGTATACTTTATGCCACACTCTCCTAGCTTGGGGACTTAAACTAGCCAGTGGCTCTCAGAGGCAAAAGGGGAAGAAATGCTTATGTGTATGCAAGAAAGGGGTAGTACATGTTATGAGATAATTTGATTTGTCACATTAGCCAACAATGAAAAAAGACAAAAGAGTATCGATACTGGACAGACAGAAGAAGTATATTTTACATAAAGAAAGACAAGAATCCTCCAGAATCTCTTTAAGAGATCTTTGTCCCTCTGGAAGCTTTGGTGACGTTTTAAAATCTACAATGTATAGTGTACATAGTATGCACACATGTAAGATTCCCTAATCAATGGCCCACATTGGGGAAAAAAAATGAGTAATGAAACTGAACCATAAAACCTTTGTTTCCAGGATCAATGTTTGTGTTTTGAAGGTCAAAAGATTGGCAGCAGTATAAATTAAATTCCAGAATACATCCACCAGCCAGGTATATTGCAACCAGATGCTCTTTTTCTGAAATAGCCATGCCAGTAGCCTTAACCCTGAATTGGAAGGACAACTTAATCAACTACTGAAAGAAAAGCTTTCAGTGATTCTGAAGCACTCCTGTACTTCTGGATATCACTCTCACTAAACAATTTGTTCACCAGCAGCTATTTTTCTAGCAGATCTCTAGCACAGGTTTATAATAGCCTGGAACTAGAATTATGGAAGTCCTTAATCTTATTATTAAAATAAAAGCCATGATTCCTCACTTGCCCATACTTATTTTTTTTTAGATCAAGTTTATTCTGAAAAATATTCAGTGAAGGGAGATAAATATGGAGCATTTTGTACCTTACATTGACATCTGAGAATTAGGAGGATATAGGGGAAAGGTAGCTATTGAAGACAAATTATAAAAAGACAAATGTTAAAGGCTAAAAGGAGTTAAGAAAACTACAACTGAGGTCATTGTTCCACAGCAAAAACTGCACAACTAGATTCCCACATGTACATCCAAAAGACGGGACACAAGTTGGGGCTAAGTTTTATGACATAATTTAGAAATTTATATTCTTTAGCATTTGTACACCTAACATACAATCTAGATCAAGTATTAAGTGCTGGACTTACTGTGACTCTATCTCTAGCAGGTTACCAGCAGAATCAGACTAGACAGGCTAGAAAAGGCTGTTCTTAATGATACTACCCATTAGACTTCTACACATGTCCTTAAATCATGAGAGAAGTTTCCAAAGAAGACTAACCTTCCTCTCAGAGCCTTTTGTCCTGGGAATAGTCCTTTCATCACTTTGACCTCTTAAGACAATGTTCCACATTATTACCTGATGTTACACTTACTATCTCAACATTTGACCCAGGTGATTTTTCCATATTTCATTATTGGATCCTGATCAAGTGTCCTCTGGGCTTTGTTGTTCTCCCAACACCCTGAGTCATGAAAGAAAGAAATGTGCAGTAAGATAAGTGGTTTCTATTTTTAACCTAACTAGCATTAACATTAAGAAGTTAATATCTTAATCTCCCTTGGTCTCACTATTTCTAGTTGTAAAATGAGGGGAGAAACACAGATTTGAAGGGATACATGCACATCTATGTTTATTATAGCACTATTTTTATAGTCAAGCTTTAGAAATAACTTAAGTGCCCAACTACATATGAATGGATTAAGAAGTGGTGTGTGGGTGTGTATGCATATGTGTGTGTGCACATATATATAGTGGAATACTTCTCAGCTATAAAAAAAGGAAGAACTTTTGCCTTTTACAACAACATGAATGTAACCAGAGGGGAAATAAACCATAAGGAGAAACACAAATATTGAATGGCTTCAATCATGTGCAATGTAGAAGAAAATAAACAAAGATTCAGACAAAACTGAAAATAAACCCTAGAAGTTTGATGATACATTGAGACTAGGTGAGGGGGAGGAGGAGAGTCGAGATTAGGGTATGGAGGGGGCCCAATTGTCTAGGGTGGAGGACTCTGGGTGCTTTGGTGTGGGTGTGGTATGGTAACATGTATCAGAAAATGTAGGTCCTGTATTTCTGAATCAAATATGGTGCTGTAACCCAGTATGTTAATAAAAAAGTGAATAAATAACTTAATAAAAGCCCCAAGTAGCTTATATCACCCTATAAAAGAATAAAGTTCATGACTGGGACTAAGAGGTACCATCTGACCCATAACTACTCACAAAACTTGTGAATAAATTAGAGATGAGTTTTGATATTTATAGCATTCCGCAGACTTGCATTTTTTACCTGTTGTTACTCTTGAGCTCAGTCTTAAAACAATATCTGAATGGGCAGAAGAAGTTAAAAAACACTTCTCCAAAGAGGACATACACATGGCCAACAGGCACATGAGAAAATGCTCAACATCCCTCAGAATCAGGGAAATGCAAATTAAAATCACAATGAGGTGTCACCTTACACCAGTAAGAATGGCACATAAAAAAAAAAACAAAACAAAAACCCAACAACAACAAATGCTGGCAAGGATGTGGAAAAAAAGGAACCCTAATACACTGCTGGTGGGAATGCAAGTTAATCCAACCACTATGGAAGGCTATATGGAGGTTCTTCAGTCTACTAAAAATAGAACTACCATCTGACCCAGCAATCCCACTCCTAGGGATAAACCCAAAGGGCACAAAAACACCGATCCAAAAGAGTACCTGTACCCCCATGTTTATTGCAGCACTATTTATAATTGGTAAGACCTGGAAACAACCCAAATGTCCAAAAGCAGAGGACTGGATCAAGAAGATGTGGTATATATACACAATGGAATACTATTCAGCAATCAAAAATGAAAAACTAGGGACATTTATAGAAACCTGGATGGAGCTAGAAGGAATTATACTCAGTGAAACAAGCCAGAAGGCAAGAGAAAAATATTGGATGGCTTCACTTTAAAGAGGAATGTGAAAGAACAACTACAACAAAAAATAAAAAAGAAGAAAAACAACAACAAAAAAAAAAAAAAAACAAGAGAAAGCTCAACAAAATGGGCAATTACAACCAAAAAAAAAAAAAACAAATAAAAAAACTCAACAAGATTAAGGTCAAAGATAAACCAAAGGAATCATGGGGGGCAGGAAGGAGGGGGATGAGGGCATAAAGAGCACAAGGGACTGAGGTGATGGTGCACAGGTGAATTGGTGGTGGGAACCTCCTGGGGATTACAAATGATGTCAATACAATTAAGTAAATCTAATTTTAAAAAAAAGTCTGAATAACTATCTGTCCAAATCTCTGGGAGCCCATTCTGATAGTTTTTACTGCATTACTAAGCACACTTCAAAAGAAAGTTTATCAGTTTCAGGAAGTCCTGATAGTGTACTTATTTTTTAGTCAAATGAAGGCTAGAAATGGTATCAGGTATTGATATAAAAGCATTGCCTCTGTAATAAAACTATTTTCAAGTTCTAGTTCTTCCCTAATTTCCCAAAATGAGTAGTAGAGATAATAATAGTTTCCTAACCATAGGCTATTTGAGGCTATAATAGATGCAAAATACTCTGAATATTATTGAGCTTAAGAGAACTCTATAAGCAGCAGCTATTATTACTATCGAAATATTTTCAAAAATTGCAGTGAGCTCAATGAAAGGCATAAAGTCTATGTGAAAGATTTTTCATACCTGCCTAAGAAAACATACTGAAATAACTGTGGGTTCTATGGATGAAAGTGGTATTTCTAGAGTAAGGAATAGCAAAGGGCTGTGAGTCAATATTCTTGAGTATTGGCCCGACATCTACAAAATGTAAGAATCACAGTAAAGGAATTAAGAATACACAGTTGGGAAGGATTGAATCTTCAAAAATGTTGTTGGGAAAACTGGATAACTATATGCAAAACAATGAAATTGGAATACTATCTTGTGCCATACTCAAAAATTAACACAACAACACAAAAAAGAAAAACTACAAGCAAGTCTCTCTAGTGAATACTAATGCAAAAATCCTCAACAAAATTCTAGCCAATAGAATCCAACAATGCATCAAAAGATAATTTAACATGCCCAAGCAGGATTTATTCCAGAGAGACAAGGATGGTTCATCATCTGATATTCAAGTAATATAATCCAATGCATAAACAAAAAGGAAAAAAAAGTATGAGCATATCAATAGCGGCCGAGAAAGCATTTGACAAAGTTTAACATTTATTTATGATAAAGACCCTCGAAATTCTTGGGATAAAAAGAACATACCTTAACATAACAAAGGCCAAATATGACAAACACATAGCCAATATTTTCAATTGTGTAAAGCAGAAAGCCTTTCCCTTAACATAAGGAATAAGGTAAGGATGCCCATTCTCACTACTGCTCTTCAGTGTAATACTGGAAGTAGTAGCCAAAGCAATAAAACAAGAGAAAGACATACAAGGAACCCAAATTAGGAAAGAAGAAGTAAAACAATCACTATTTGCAGACAACATGATAATATACATAGATAACCCTAAAAAATCCACATACAAAAAAACCTAATCAAAATATTCAACAAGTTTAGTAAAGTTGCAGTATACAAAATCAACACACAAAAATCAGTAGCCTTTCTTTGTACAATTAATATAAAGAAGAAATCATCGCTTTTAAAATTGAAACAAAAAACATATCAAATACCTAGGAATAAACCTAACAAAAGAGGTGAGGGACCTATACAAAGAAAATTATAAAACTTTGTTAAAAGAAATCTAAGAAGGGCTTTCCTGGGCACAAGGATTAGGTCTCAGCACTGTCAAGCTATCCCTAGTCACTGTGGCATGAGTTTGACCCCCACCCAGGGATATGGCCCACATAGCACAGCAGAGCTCTCCTGTCTTTCCCCCTGCTCCCCTTAGCAGTGTATTTCAGTAGATCTGCCTATCTGTGAATACTTTCATCCCTTCTCCCTCACACCTCTGGCCTATACTCCCATTATTGTATGCATAAATAAATTTATCAAAATGGCCAGCCTACCAAAAGCAATTTACAGATTCAATGATATTCAAATAAAATTTTCAATGACATTCTTCAAAGAGATAGAACAAATATTGATGAAATTCATATGGAACCACAAAAAAATAAGTACCAGCCAAACCTCTCCTGACCAAAAGAAGGAGAATGGAAGTATCACATGCCCAGATTTCAAGCTATACTACAAGGCAATAATTATTAAAACTGCATGGTACTGGAACAAAAACAGACACACAGACCAAAGAACTGAATAGTAAACCAGAAATAAACCCACATATTTATGGAAAACTAATCTTTGACAATGGTGCAAAGAATATTTAGTGGAAAAAGAACAGTTGTTCATTAAGTGGTCCTGGGAAAACTGAACTGCTACATGCAAAATAATGAAACTAGACTACTACTTCACACCATGCACAAAAGCAACTCAAAATGGATAAAAGACTTAGACATGAGACCTGAAACCATAAAAAATATACAAGAAAATACAGGCAAAACACTACATAATATATATCTCACTAACATCTTTAAGACACATCCCCCAAAGCAAATGAAGGAAAAAACGAACAGCTGGGACTACATCAAATTAAAATGCTTCTGTACAGCAATAGAGACATTAACCAAAGCAAAGAGACACCCTACTGACTGGGGAAAAATAATTGCATACAATACTACTGATAAGGGACTGATCACAAAGATCTACAAAGAGCTCACACAACTCAGTATAAACAAAGTAAACAATCCAGTCAAAAAATGAGCAGAAGAACTAAAAAGACACTTCTCCAAAGAGAAAATGCAAATGACCAACAGGTGTATGAAAAAATGTAAAACATCACTCTTAATCAGGAAATGCAAATCAAAATCACAATGAGATACCACCTTATACCAGCAATAATGGTACACATTAAGAAAACAGAAACAACAAATGTTGGTGAGAATGTGGAGAAAAGGAAATTTCTTGCATTGCTGGTAGGAATTGGTCCACCCTCTATAGAAAGCTGTGTGAGGTTCCTCAAACTACTAAAACTGGAGCTTCCATATAACCCAGCAATTCTACTCCTAGGAATATACCAAAAGGACACAAAAACATTAATTCAAAAGGACACCTGCACCTCTACGTTTACTGCAGCATTGTTTCCAATAGATAAGATATGGAAACATATCATAGATAAAATAGATAACTAGGTCAAGAAGATGTGGTATATATACACAACAGAATACTATTCATCAATCAAAAAAGATAAACTCACGCCAACTGCAGCAACATGGATGGAGCTGAAAGGGATTATGCTCAGTGAAATAAGCCAGAAGGAAAAAGAAAAGTAATGGATGTTTTTACTTATAGGAAGAATGTCAGGGAAAACAAATAAGGGACCAGGAAAATAAATAATTATGATAAATTAAAAAATATTAATAGGCAGCTATTATACAGAAACACTCTGCACGGGAGGAGGAGGGAGAGGGATCAAAACAGGGGAGGGAATGTACTCTTACTTAAGAGATTGTGATTATGGTGCACTGGCGAATTGTAGTGGGTATTTTGCGGGGACTACACCTGAGAGGAGAACACATGCATTGCACAAAAAAGAAGAATTTTATAAAGTGTATATAAAATTTAAAAAGAGACAATTAACTCAGAATGTATTAAATACTTGAACATATACCGGAACCCATAAAACTCCTAAAAGAATACACAGATGATAACTTCCTTAACATTGGCCAAAAAACATTATTATTATTTTTTTAATCTGACTCCAAAAATCTAAACCTATAACTGCAAAAATAAACAAGTAGGATTACATAAATTGAAAAGCTCTTGCAGAACAAAAGCAATTAACAACAAAATGAAAAGATAAAGAGTGCTGCTATAAACATA
Source organism: Galemys pyrenaicus (assembly GCA_019455555.1). NCBI lineage: Eukaryota > Metazoa > Chordata > Mammalia > Eulipotyphla > Talpidae > Galemys > Galemys pyrenaicus. The sequence goes on along the minus strand of JAGFMF010011756.1, from coordinate 5,506,643 downwards.
GGGGTGCAGGTATTCTTTTGAATCAGTGTTTTTGTGTCTTTTGGGTATATTCCTAGGAGTGGGATTGCTGGATCCTATGGAAGTTCCATTCTTAGTAGATTGAGGAACCACCATCCTGCTTTCCATAATGGTTGGACCAGCTTGCATTCCCACCAGCAGTGTAAGAGTTCCTTTTTCTCCACATTCTCGCCAACATTTGTTGTTGCTATCTGGAAACAACCTAAATGCCCCAAAACAGATGAGTGGATCAGGAAGCTATGGTACATATACACGATGGAATACTACTCAGCAATCAAAAAAGAAAAACTAGACACATTCATAGGAACATGGATAGAACTGGAAGGGATTATGCTCAGCGAAGTAAGTCAGAAGGCAAAAGAAAAATACCCGATGGTTCCTCCCCTAGGAGGAATATAAGGGAACCAAATAAGGATCAAGGAAAGGAATAAGAACAACAACAATAATAATAATAAAGACATAAAAACCAAAAATGAAAAGACAAGGACAAATTGGGGACACTTGGTGGGAAGGGGGGAGGGGGAGGGTTAAGGGCAGATGGGAGCACAGGGGACTGGGGTGATGGTGCACTGGTGATATGGTGATGGGAATACATGGGGATTACAATTGATGTCAAATATATATAAATAAAAAAAAAGAAAAACAGTAAAGAGCCATAAAGGCAGAGGCTGGTAGTGAAACAATAAAAAAAGAAAGAAAAGAAAAGATAAGCTAAAGAATGGGAGAATCTATTTTAAAATCATGACTCTGATAAAGAATTAATATCCAAAATATATAAAGAAATCATTCTATTCAATATCAGAAAAAACAATCCATTTAAAAAATGGTCAGAAGATCTGAATGGACACTTTTCTAAAGAAGATATACAGATGACCAATAGGTATATGAAAAGATGCTCAACACCAGTATTCACTAAGGAATGATCAAAAGCAAAATGAGATAATCCCACTGTAAGAATGGTTATAAACAAAAAGATAATATATAGCAAGTGTTGGCAAGGATGTGCAGAAAAGGGAATCCTCGTATCTTGTGATAGGAGAGTAAATTGGTGCAGCCACAATGGAAAATGGTATAGAGGTTCCTCAAACTTAGAAAGAGAACTACCATATGACCCAGCAATTCCTCTTCTGGGTATCTGTCCAAAGAAAATAAAAATGCTTATTCAAAAAGATATATGCACTCATGTGCTCATTATTAATAATACCAATAATGCTCAGCAATATTTTTAATAGCCCAAGACATAAAAACAGTCCACATGTCCATCATGAATGAATGGATAAAAAAGAGGGGAAAAAATACGATTCAGCCATAAAAAAGAAATCATTTATGACATTTATGATAGCATGGATTGACTTTTGGGCATTATAGTAAGTGAAATCAACCAGACAGAGAAAGACATTCTCACTTATATATGGAATTGAAAAAACATGCAAAGAAAGTCAATCTCATAGAAAAATAAAAGTTTGGAAAAAAAAGAAAACAGAAGTTTTCATATCACTATCCTAGGTAGACTAGTGTGAATTTTTCCCACACATGATCATCTAACTTCTCATACTCAATTCAGTCTTTGACTTTATTTTCCACTCTTTGGAAACTTGGTGCCAAATTATAGTAACTTGTTCCTGGGTCCGTGGTTTTATTTCTCTCTCATCTCTAATGTCTTTTAATCTTTTCTGAAACTTAAATTTTTAGAATATCTTATTTCATATTATTTTAGAAATTTAAATAACACTAATTCATCTGATACAAGAATGAATAAAATAGCTAAGTAATGAAGTCATAAAATGTTTAGACACTACCTTATTTCCTAGTTAATGATTTATAATTACTCTTTTCTAAGTGATGCCAAATATATATTAACAAATAGCTGAATGATTGATTGAATGTTTTGGTTTTCATCTGTATGTTTGGTATAATGTAGATAAATATGCAATTCAAAGATTATCATATTAGTGAATTGAAAAGCAAAACAGTAAGTCACTGAAGAAATGATGGATTTTTAATCCTCGTTTTACAGGTAAACACTATGGAGACCTTTCTAAGCGAAAACTCCAATATATACCCATTAGCATCACTTTTAACTCTGGGTTGTGATTTTTTTCATATTGATGAGTCTTTCTTAAACACTCAGTATTCTTATTTTACTCCTATCTAAATTTTAACATTATATAGTGCCTTTGTTCAACAAATAAACTCTAAATGTAGGTGCAAAAGCCATTAATTTGTGAAGACAGTTACATACAAGATGTGTATAAAACTGTAGATTCCATTTTAAACAGATCATAAATGACAAAATAACTCTATGATTTCCTGAGAAGGACTTTTCCAACCCCTTCTCTCCCCCCCCCAAATAAAACAGTATTTATATACAATTGAATGTATTAAGGATGGCTAGTCCCACACTGATGTTCCAAACTGAGCAGTTCAGGTTTACAGAAAAATGAGACTTGAGATACAGGTGCAAGAATATTATGGCTAGCATCCTCATATTTGAAACGAGATTTGCTTTTGTGGGAAAAAGTTTGGAGAAGAGGTAAATTCCTTTTCTTTTTTTTTTTTAATCCTTCTCTAATGTTCACCTCACCCCCACCTACCCACCCACCAACCTTTCTTCATATCCTCTTGACCAGCACATCCTGCTACACACATAACAAATGGAAATGCCAGGTTCAAATCAATGGATGTCACTGATGGATGTCATACTTGCTTTTATGCACGCATATTTTTTTAGTAGAGGTATATTGAGAATCAAGATATGCATTTTCATATGAACTTGTCCCCACCAATTAAACCAGAAGCAATGAGAATTATTTTAATGTTGTTATTAAAAGAAAATATCCAGACATTTTATGGGCACAGCACTTCAAAACTGAAAAGAGTTTGTATTCATTAGGCAACAATATGCAAAGAGTCAATTCCCAGACCGCTGTGCCAGTGGATGATATAGATTATCACAAACTGTAAATGATCTAACAGCCATTTGTGCTTGGCATTGATATACTTTTGTGATTTAGTTATGCCAGACATTTTTCTTTCAGTTTAGGCAAAAATAAAATGTAGTATTTCTTGAGCATACCAGAAAGATGCATGTGAATAACAAGTTGAGGGAGAATGAATTAAAGGATATAATTTAGAAGTAACCCATGTATTCATTGATGTTGGGGAGCTAGATAAGAAGCAGTATTTATTGCATATTGTGTTATATGATGTATTAGGCTTTCCTCATATAAGAAAAAACATTAATCAATTTTGTAGATGACAAAATTGATCCAAAAAAGACCAACCAATTTCTATAATTTTTCATACCATCTCTCAGTGAGGTGCTTTTTGATCTGTTATATTATTATTGTTGTTGTTTGTTGCATTCCTTATCTATAAGGTATTGATCTCTTTGATTACATCTTCCCTATCCCTTTGTCTTTCAATTCCAAAACTCTCTTAGCGAATGTCCAGCAAAGCACTAAGGGCTCTAAGGGGCAAAGTTGAAAATCACTATATACATGCTATTCATCATCTTTGATAAAATTATTCTTTAAGATAAAAATTACTTGTCTTAAATTTTTAAAAAAATTCTCTTTTGAGAAATTTAGATTTATAATAAAGTTGTGAGTGAGGTATAGCGATTTTCTACATTCAATCTGTAACCACACATGCATAACCCTCCCCATTATCAATATCATCCAAGTTAATAGTTTACCTTAGGGTTCAGTATATATATAGGTTTGGAAAATGCAAAATACAAATTCATCATGATACATATAGTGTTTTTACCATGCCCTAAAAATTCTTTATTCTCTACCACTTTCTACCTTAACAATTACTAATCATTTTACTGTCTGCATACTTTTGCATTTTCCAGAATTCATATAACTAATATAGTAAGAAACATTTTCAGATTGATTTCTTCATTGATATTATACATTCGAGTTTCTTACATCTCTTTCCATGCTTGATAACACATTTCTTTTTAGTGCTGGATAATATTTCTCTATCTGGATTACCACAGTTTATTTATCCATTTACCTAGAGAAGGACATCTTGGTTGTTCCCAAGTTTTGACAGTTACTAATAAAAATACTATCAACCACCATGTGCAGTTTTTTATATGGACATATGTCTTCTACTCCATTGGATAAATACCAAGGCGCACCATCGCTGAGTCTTGTGTTAAGAATATGATTAAGTTTCATAAGAAACCACCAAATTATCTTTAGAAGTGACCACAACATTTTTCATTCCCCCCAAAAATGTATAAGAATTCCTATTGCTCAACATTCACACCAGTGTTTGGTGATATCGCTGTTCTGAATTTAGTCATTTGAATAGGCGAGTAGATATATCTTGTTTTAATTTGCATGTCCCAGCTACCAGTTCCCTTTGCATAAATATTTGCATGATGTATCTCAAAAACTATATTTTATGTAATTCTCCTATAAAAGATAGATAATAATTTAAAATACTGATTTTTATTGAGCACTGGTCATATTTAAAAAACAAATCCTGTGATATAGTTGTTATTTTAGATATAAGAACTTGAGATAGAAAATAATGAAGTCTAAACTTAAAACTGTATTTTAAACAATAATATCTTTTGTTCAATTTGCAAACTTTTTAAAAGATGGATTTTGCCTGTTTATATACTAGTTATCTTTGCTTTTATTTTTGTCATACTCTTCTGGTTTTTTTTTTTTCAACTCCTGCATTTGTATGTGCATGTGTTTTATATTACTTCTCTAATCTACCTTTTGCTAAGTTAGCCAATTTTCTAGATTTCTGTTTGGTTTCATTTGACTATTTTATCCTTATTTTTTTCATATTTACTTTGTTCTCCAGATTTTCAAGAAAGAAGTTCTACCTTAAACTAGATTACATTTTAATATTTAAAAATACATTTACCCTATTATCTAAAGGTAAATGTCAATGTAAAGAGAATGTTCTATACTTTCAGCTCATCCCATCACTGCTTTATATCTACTTACCATTTCCTGCAGATATAGCCTAGGATATGATGATTCAAAAATAACTCATGTTTTAACGTTATATATTGTGTCTTTTAAGTATATGCTCTTTTTGTATTACATTTTCAGTTATACTTACAACAATTTATACAAGTATTTAATGGTTTTTATATTCAATTTTGAGGATTTTTTGGCCATTACTCCCCATTTTTATTATTTAATTTTTGCTACTAATTTTTTACCATAATTATGGATATTTAGTTCATCTTGTATTCTCTAGAAATATTACTTGTATAGTGAATCTCCAGACTATACCTTAAAGACATGTCCATTATTTTTATATTTTGGGGAATTTTTCCTGTGAGGTCTGAGGAAGTTTATTTTCCATTTTGCTAGTTTAATTACTACATAAACAATTCTGCTTTTATTAAGACCCATTCATTATATTGCATTTCTATAACCTAATCATAATTAAGAAATATATTACACAATTTGTACATGAACTTAGCAATGTGATATTTTAAAATGTATCAATTATATGTACATAATCAATTTTTTAAATTGCCAAACTGATTACTCTCAGGTTATAGCTCATTAGCTAGTTTCCTTTGCAGCTCTGTCTATTAATATTTCAGGTGGCTTTACTTTTTTATTAGAAAATTTATTGCAGTACAGAGAAGGGTTAAGAAAATGGATAAAAGTAAACTGCTAAATTAATACAAGTGGGGGCCTCCCTGGTGGCATGAAGGGTTATGGCTCAGTACTATAAAGTTATTGCAGCCACTGCAGCATGAGTTGATTCCCGGCCAGGGAGCTGACCCACATGGCTCAGCAGACCTCTCCTGTGAGTAGCACAGCTGCTCCCATCAGCAGTGCATTTCAGTCTATCTACCTGTTCTGTTCCCCACTCTTCTTTCTATGGTGAATCTTCTCAATCCTTGCATCTCTGGCCTGAACTCCAGTTCTTCATATGCATAAATACATCATTAAAAAAAGTAATGCAAATGATAGAAGAAGCTTTTAGAGTTAAGTGTTACTGTCACAGCTCAGTCTCTATAAGACAACCAAAGATCCCATGTTTCTGACTAATGGTAAAGTTAATTGAGGAGGACAAAAAGAGAGAATTGGCAGCAGAGGGTTTTTAAAGAATTATACAAGAATGCAAAACCATGAAGTAAAAATCTAGATCATTCTTTGGTACTAGAAATCAATGTGGCTATATCAAATATTCCAAAAATAATCTAGAAAAACTACAAACTCTAAAATCATTCTAATGGAGTCACCATGTAGATAGAAATAACTTGGAAATTAATGTGAATATGTCATCATTTTTAACATAGGTTGACAGAAAGCATAGGTATTGTGCCAGTAATCCTGACACCATAACATAGTCTAGAAATTATGTGTGACACTATTGGTCTGATGCTTTAGTAACCTTAACTTTGAGACTTCCCACTTCCACCCTTCCCCACATAGATCAATATGGGCATTAGGTTTTGGGATTTGACTTGCAGTTTACACCATAGCTACTAGTAACAAAGCTGAAAGATTTCCCAAGGTTCAAAAATATTCATTTTAAATTTATTCCCTTTCCTATGCTTATTATTTTTTTATATGGAATGTTGGATTTATTGGTAAAATATAAAGGCTCTTGCCTTTCTCCTGCTTACAGCATTTATGTTCCTTCTGAAGTAAATATTATGACTATGAGTTGATAGTTAAAACTACTGGAAAACACTTATAGCCTCTGGATGTTATTGGCTCTCTCCTTTTCCATCACATTCTTTTTAGACTCTTCAGCTATCGGGTAGCAAGAAAGCAAGGAAATGAAACGCTTCTTCAGAACTTTCACAGTCACAGTGCCCCCTTGTGCAACTAGATAAGGGCCAGCATGGCAGGGATCCAAGCAAAGAAAAAGACTCAAATAGCATTATTTTAGGAAATTTGTTTCCAAATATATAGAGGAGCCAAAATGCTTTTTTGTACAGAGTAGTTTTTTCTTTTCCCTTTCATTGCCTATGTAAAGGAAAACACTTTGTTTTTCAAAAAGGGGAATCCACCTCTGAAATTATGGAACACTGACACAGCATCATTCATCTTGGCAAAAGTTGCCTGAGCAGATGATGTAGATCCACTTAACTTGGATTCAATCAAAGGTTTTGCTATTTTCATTTCACAGGCCAGATGTAGCTCATCATCGGTTGGAATCAAATCCAGAAGAGGTGTTAGAGTCTGTTGGTCCAAGAGAAAGTCTGATCCAGGCACCAAAAAGAGCCATGAGGAAAATGGATACTATATCCACTGATGTCCCAACAATTTAGTTAGTCCAATATTCAGTTTAGATTAAGCAATTGGATTATCTAGAAGAGATGCTATTTTAGGAAATTTATACATTATTAAATTCCCAGTCATTATGAAATTATCTCCCATGTCCTATTTCTGTAAAAACACTCTAATATTCAAATGGAGAGGAAAACTGCATAATTAATAATGCACACACTTAGGTTTCCAATAAATAGGAAAATCTAGAAACAAATTACACATTAAGGATGGGTTTCACTGGGCTACTTGAGTCATCTGTATTGACTTGAATCTGACCACCACAAGTTTTATGATTTGTTACCACAGTTCCTTTTATTGTAAATAAAAAGAAATGTGAACTTTTAAACAGAATACAATGAATCAATATTATCTGACTGAAATTAATTGTAAAAGAAGTTTGGAATTCTTAATCTTAATGTACATCACAATAGTGATTTCTCTTTTTCATTAGACAATAGTGGACACATAAATTAGAATTTTCCTAGTTATGCAATACGCATGTGCTGTGGTTTGTCTATTTGGACTTTTTATTCATCTTTATGATTTTTTAGAATTTTGAAAATTAATGGGAAAAAGCATTCAAGATTCATATGAACCTATTAAAAAAGAAATCTGAAAATAAGAATAAACACCTTTCACTTTATAAAAATATTCAGTAATAAAAGCAATGAAGTTGAAGAAACCATAACATTCCAAAAGAAATTACTATTAAACAAAATGTGATATGAGATCATTAATCATATCCTCAAAACTCAGATAATAAATATATTTTTAAAATTTCAACAATTGTCTTTTTAATAAATGGTGTCTGGAAAATAGGTTATCTACATGAGGAAGAATGAAAATAGACCTTTATCTTATAACATACACAAAAATCAACTCAAATGGATTAAAGGCATAAAAGTTTTAATGCTGTAAAATTCCTGCAAGGAAATATAGGGGAACATTTATATGATATTGGGCTTAGAAACAATTTTTAGGATAAGACACTAAAAATCAAAAGCAACTAAGAAAAAATTAGACAAGTGAAACTACATCGGATTTTAAAAAGCTCTGCACATCATAGGAAACAGAATGAAAGACAACCTACAGAATGGGAGAAATTATTTGTACAACCTCATATATCTGATAAGGGACTGATATACAAAGAACTCCTATAACTCACCCTAAACAAATAGGGTCTTCCTGGTGGCCTAAGGATTAAATCTTTGTGCTACCACTACAAAGGCCCACCTGATGGTCTGAGTTAAATCCCTGGCCAGGGAACTAACCCACATGGTGCAGCAGACCTCTCCTGTCTCTTCCCCTGTGCTTTTAGCAATGTATTTCAGTGTATCTTCCTGTTCTGTTCCCCACTCTGTCTCTGGTGAATCCTCTCATCTCCTGCACCTCTGACCTTCAACCCAATTACTCTATGCAAAAATAAAATAAAATCTTAAAAAAACAAATAATTAATTTTAAAAATGGGAAAAGAATTTGCATAGAAATTTCTCCACAAAAGACATACAAATGATCAACACGTATATGAAAAGGTATTCAACACTACTAAACATGAGGAAAATGTAAATTAAAACCATAAGAAATATTACATCACATGTTAGTATGACTATCATAATAATAAATTTTAAAAAGGGAGGCCTTGCTGAGTATGTGGAATAATTGGAATCTTTTTAAACTATTGGTGGTAATGTAAAATGATTGTCATTATGGAACACACTGTAATATTTCACAAAAATTTTAAGATGGAATTAACATGATTGTACAGCCCTACTTTGGTGCTTATATCTCAAAAATTGTAATCAATATTTTTTTGGTTAGATAGAAATTTATTATTCATTGATGGATTAGGGGACCCTTTAAACATCTTCCTTGTATACCTTGTTCATATTTTGCACTTTATTTTGCTTATTTCATTGTATTTTTAAATTTAATATAACATCAGTTTACTGTATATGATTCAGAAATTCTGCCCCCAAACAGATGAGTAGATCAAGATGTGGTTTAAATACACAATGGAATACTATTTAGGAGTCAAAAAAGACAAATTCATGCCATTTGTGGCAATATGGATGCAGCTGTAAGGGATTATGCCTAACAAAATAAGTCAGGAAGATAGACAATGCATATTATCATTTAAATATAAAATACAGAAAAAACAGACAAATGATCACATAGGCCAAATTCAAAACTACCCACTAAAATAAGACTATATTACTGAGTAATTCAGAGAGGGAGGAGCAAGGGGCAAGCACAAAGTAAGAAGGGAGCACACTGGATTATAGTTGTATACTATGGGTACTTTGGTGTTGGTAGCACTGTGGTACAGCACCAGAAGGGGGGAAATCCTATACTTCCAAAATACAAACAACAATATAAACCAATGTTACTACAATATAATTTTTTAAAGTTAAAAATATAAAAAATAATCTGCATATTCCTTGGGAATATTAAAAAGAAAACTTGTGTTGGAGTTGCTGATGAAACCCATTACATATCTAGTGTAAAAAAATGCAAAAATCTGTTCAATTTTACATACAAATAATGAGCAATACAAAAGAAAAATAAGAAAATAACTCAATTTATAACTGCACCAAAAATAATTACTTAAGATTTAGCTAAGAAAGTGAAGGATTTAAAAAATGGAAACTATAAGACATCATTAAAAAATATAGAACAAGACAGAAAGAGATGGAAAGATATTCTTTATGGGAAGATGTTCATTAATGAGAATAATCAAAACAACTATGTTATCAAAGTAATACATAGATTTAATGTAGTCTCCATTCAATTTTCAATGACATTCTTCAAGAAAATAAAATAAAAATATATAAGAATAAATATTATATGGAATCATAAAAGAACCTGGCTAACTAAAGTAATCCTGAGAAAATGATAGTGGAGGCATCACTGCACCTGATTTTAAAATATATTATAAAGCAACAGTAATTAAAACAAGATAGTATTGGAATAAAAATTGTCACATGGATAAGTGGAATAGAATTTAAAGCCCAGAAATAAATCCATGCCTCTATCAATACCTAATTTATGACAAAGAATTTGTGATCTTACAATGGGAAAAAGGGAGTTGCTTTAACAAACATTGCAGGAAAAACTGGATGGATACATGTAAAAGGATGAAATTGGATGACTTTCTAACATGATGCATAAAAATAAATCTTAAATAGCCTAAAGACATTATAAAAAGTCCACAAATTAAAATACATAGAAAAAAGAGTGATTAAATGTTTCATGCTATTAATGATAGAGATATCTTAGGAGACTCAACCCTTACAGAAGTAAATCAAAGAACAGATATTCACACATCACAACTGATAAAGGATTAATATCCAAAACATACAAAGAACTCATAAAATTAACATGAATGAATAAAAACAAAATACAAAGTAACCCAATTAAAAAATGGTCAGCAAATCTGAAAAGACAATTTACCAAACAGGATATTAAGAAGGTCAACAGATAAATGCAAAAAAGCTCTTGTAATGAGCATTGTAAATGTAAACTGTAGTAATGTAAACTGATGCAGTCATTTTGAAAATACTCTAGACCTACCTTGACAACTAAAAATGGAAATACCATGTAATCTAGTATCCTATTTTGCAGTATATATTTGAAGACTAAGAAGCTAGCAAATCAAAAATTGTTTGCTCCACAATGTTTATTGCAACACCATTCACAATAGTTAGGATTTGGAAGGAATCTAAGTGTCCACTGGTAAAGGACTAGATAAAGAACAAGTGGTATATCTACAAAGTGGAATGTTATTCCACTATAAGGAAAGAGGAAATGTTACCATTTATAGCAGAATAGAAAAATATAGCAGATTAGGATAATTAAGTAAAAAAAACCTGATAAGACAAATATTGGATGATTTCACATATATTAGTAAAATAAAGAATCTAAGTCAATGAATTAACAGCAGAGTAATCAAAAACGAGTGAAAACTTATAATCAAAGGAAAGTTTTCCAGGTTAAGAGGAAGGGAAGAGGGAGAAAGGGTCAAAAGTGTAAGTGGTAAGGACAAAAGATGGGAAAAAATGAGCAGAGGATCTGAATAGACACATTTGCAAAAAAGTCATACACATGATCAATAAGCACATGAAATGATATCTATCATCCTATAATCACTTACATTTCCCTAATAATTACAGCAATGAGATATCAAAGCTCACAGCTGTAAGAATGACTATTATCCAAAAGATTAGAAACAATGTGTTGAAAAGAGAATCTGTACACACTGTTGGTGGAAATGTCAATTTGTGTAGCTGCCATGGAAAACAGTTTGGAGATTCCTTAAAATAATTAAAAAAGAATTTCCACATGATGCAATTATGCTATTTCTGCATTTAAAAAATTCACTAATTCAAAAAGATATATCTACCCTTTTTTTCACTGCAGCATTACTTATAAGAGTAAAGATTGGGAAACAATCTAAGTAACCAAGAACAGATGAATGGATAAAGAAAATGGGGTATATAAACACAGTGGAATACTACTCAACCATTACTAAAATGAAATCCTGTAATTTGTAACATCATGGATGAACCCAGATTGTATTATGTTTAGCGAAATAAGTCAGATGGAGAAACACCGTATGATTTACTCATATGTGATACATAGAAGAACAAAACAAATAAATCAACTAAATAAAGCAGCAGCAAACTTTCAGACTTGTAAGACCGAATTATTGGTACTAAAAGAAAATCAGGAAGAAGGATTGGGTTAAACTGGTAAAAAATATCAGTTGTATGTGAAGGATAGAATTGGACTTTTAGTGATAACAATGTGTACACAGATATTGATTTATAATTATGTATACTTAAAACATATAATGCTACAATGCAATGTGACTTCTAATAAAAATATGGTATCTATAAAAGACTCACTTTAGCTTTTAGAACAAACATATCCTAAAAGCAAAAGGATGAAAATTATATTCCATACAAGTGGTAACCAAATGAAAACAGAGGTTTTAAATATGTGTCATCAGGAGACCAATAAGGAGAGCCATCTAGTCAAGTGGCTTAAATAGATGAAGTAGCCTAGTCAAGAGAAGCTGAGCCCAGTGTACGTCATCAGCATCTAATATACTTATGAACTAAATGAAAATGCCTGGGTACATAGCAATAAGTTTTAGGATTGCTTATTATACAGTAATAACATGACAGTAGTTAAAGTATATATGTGTATATATATGTTTATATATGCATATATACTGTATATGCTCATATAAAATACAATGTCACTGTACCTAGAGATTTTAAGATATATCTTATAAATTTAGATAATTATTGGCATTTAGAAAAATAAAGTATAGATCAATTTAGGTAATCCCCAAGGAAGCATCCTGAAGAATGAACATCTTTCTTCAAAATTCTCTCCAGTTAAACTATTTTCTTGTAAAGATCTTAATTATTTTAAATGTAAAAAATTTACAATTGACAACAAACACTTATTGAATACTTATTTGTATTACTTATAGTTATTTTGATGAATCTATAGATTACTAATAATAACTTGCTGACTTCAAAACAATTATAATATAGAGTAAGACATACTTTCATTTTTACATTATATTTTTCTATGGGATCATCTTTACTTACAAAGAAAAAAATATTTTGATTCATCTGGTTTATATATAAAAAGTACAAAGGTCAAAACTGGTAAATCTATTCTAACAGCTGAACTAAGGAATTAGTTAATAAGCCTAAGATACCTTGGTCCTTTTTTTCCCAACAAATATGATATTGTGATATGTTTAAATTTGGGAAGATAATCTAAATAATTAGTCCTGTTACTATCTTATTTCCTTCGTTTTTATTACCTTTATAATCAATACTGCATACAACAGAAAGACTGTCTTTAACATGAGATCTTCTTTTGTTCAGACAACCACGTTCAAATTTTTAAACATGAGAGTATCAGGCAAATTTTATTTTGACTCTAGCCAATCAGTATTTTAAATCTTTTAGTAATAGACTAAAAGTATGGGTTTCTTGTAGTGGAAAAAAATGTATACATTTAAATAAGTGACTTCAATTCCACTAATAATAGTGTAATAATAATTTCAGTTTATATTAAAATATAAGTTCAAGGACAATGTACTTTAGATGGCAAAAATTTATAAAGATTTCATTCAACATTCTTTGAATATTAACTATATCTTTAGCAAATCCTTTATTTTATCTACTTCAGATCTTACACAGAGTACTATAGTTTTTTCAAATGAGTAATCCAGAAGGGGAAAATGTCTTTCAATTTTAAGTTCAACAATATACACTCAAAGTGAAGTAGAAATCCATCTATAGTAGTGCGCTACAGGCCATTCTGCCTACCACTGATCTGTCAGTTTATCTGGCATTGATCACGGCAGTCAAACTTATTAATAGTTGTTTGAAAGAACAAAGAGTAACGAATTTGTTCATGTTTTAGCCACAATTCACTTTCAGCAAATTTTAAAGTTCTTAATTATGAGACTAGAATACAGGAGGACCCCAAATTGGGAATGGATTTGTCTCCTGAAGGTGGGACTAAGCAGTAAAGCAGATTTAAGCCACAAAAATGCAAGCCACAACTAACCTTATAAAGACAGACCCAGGAAAACCAGAGTGGAAAGTATTCGTTTCCTATGAAGTAAGTCTTATATGGTCATAGTAAAAAGAAAGAAATCTCACCATTTACAACAATATAGATGAACCTTGAGAGTATCATGCTAGGTGAAATAAGTCAGATATAGAAAGACATATATTATTTTATATCACTTATATGTGGAATTTTAAAGTCAAACTCATGGAAACACAGAATAGAATGGTGGTTGTCAGCAGCTGGGTGGTGGAGGGAATGGTGAGACGTGAATGGTACAAACTTCCAGCTATAAGATGAAATTTTGGTGATCATACACACATCATAATTATAGTTTACAATACAGTACTGTATACTTGCACGTCCTTAGGAGAACAGACTTAAATATTCTAGCCACATACACACACACACACACACACACTGTTATGTGAGGTGACTATTATATGTAGTCTTTTAACATGAATGTGTCACGTGAAATGTCAAATGAATAAGTCAACTCATTGTATTCCTTAAAGTTATACAATGTTACAAGTCAATTATATCTCAATAAAGCTGATAAGTTTCCTAACTTATCAACACTAATTTATAAAGTCATTTATGTAGTTTCATTGGAAAAAAATATCTTCAGGGAAATAAAAAGGACTCAGATATATCCTGAAGGAATTGGTATCTACTTGTGAAAAATAAAAATATGTGTGAAACATGAAAAGTATAGGTTAAAGTGACAGTTTCAGTTGTTATATGAGCAGTAGGAATTTGGGAAGAAAAGTAAATAGGTAAACCTGGTTGGACAAAATGAGACTTGACAGAGGCTGTGAGGTCAGACAGTATTTAGGTAGGCTTATTAATTTAGATGCTGTTAGCCCCATGAATGCTGTGGCCCACATATTATGAGCTAGGCACATTGCTGGATGGAATCTAATAATCCTCTTCTGTATGTATTTCCACAGATCACAAGTACAGGAACAAAACTTGCAACATACCTAATCATGAATTTCCTGTCCTTCTCTTTTGATTTTTTTTCTTTAATCAAAGCAATGTTAGTTTGGAACACTATATATGATTTAGTGGAATAGGTTCACACTTCTTCAGGTGTATGCTACTACACCATACCCACCACTAAAGCACCCATTATCTTTCACCATAGGCCATTGGGCCCCCTCACCTCTTCATTCATCTCCATCCCTTTTAATACTCTGTAGAGTTAGGTTTGGATTAGTTTTGCCTGTTCATGTTTTGCTTCTCTATATTCCACATGATTACAATCATCTGGTATTTGTCTACATCTTTCTTAGTTATTTCTCTTAGCATAATCCCCTCCAGTTTCACAGACTCAATATTTTTAAGAGTTAGTAGAGAAATAATGATGGATGACAGACATCAATGTTCTCAGGCAAGTAGACCAAACCAAAAGGATAGGAAACATAGCTAGGAGCAGGTATTTTATTCAAACGCATGTGGTATACATTTGGTTGAAAAAAATTCACAGGAACTTTAGAACACTAGGATAGACTGAGATAATCAAATAAGGTGAATGAAAGATGAAGGCTGAATGAAACAAAATCAAGAGCTCATTGCTCTTATTTGAGAGACAATGTATAGTGGGGACAATTTTTGTTCACTATGTAAGAAGAATTGAGAGAACTGTTCAGATAAAATCAGAGACAAGTGAAAAGATACTAGAAACAAGAGAAAGATACTAGAAGGATATGGTGGATTTTCAATTATGGGAGCTTTTTAATTGTTTAAAATGTAAATGATTGTGAAATAGTAAACTAAGCAGATGTTTCAATGTATAAGAGAATGGATATAAATTCAGAGTAAGATGGAGTTGAGATACATCCTGGTTCTCTGATTTAAGAGATGTAATTCCCAGAAAATCTAGCATTTTCTACAAATCTGTCTCTTTTTATTCATCTGTAAATGAACAGAAAATCAATTGTCTTAGAAAGTAGATATGGAAAAGTTATAAAAAGAAACTTCTATAGTGTGTGATACATAGTAGATATTCAGCAAAAAAAATAGGCAACTAATATAAAACAATTATTCTAGATGACCAAAACCAAATATCCTCCTTTTACAACTGTGTCATTTTATGCAAAAAGGAACAGTCAATTTCAATGTCTTGGTTATCTATCTATCTATCTATGACTTCCATTATAGCTATTCTTAAAAAAAGTCAAGTGAGGTACTTGACATAATTGAATGATATAGTCTCAAGTAAGATGAATGGTCTAAGATTTTCCTAAAATGAAGATTGTTTTCTAACTGATCCTTGCTAGTACTTCAAAATGTTTCTTTTGTTATGAAAATGGTAAATATTTATAATTGCTATTGCTTAACAAGGAATATAACAAAGATTTCTACATGAGAATTTCTTTCCTATGAGAAATCCAACTATGTCAAATTGAAGAAAAAGGCTGTAGATTTTTTACCCTAAAAAATGAATTCCCTAAAGTATGGGTACAATTGCAATATGCTGCAGGTTTTCAACAAAGAAGCACCTGTATTATGAATGACAGCTGTTTTATCACTTGTGGGAGAATGGTAGAGTCTTTCAGACACAACCTTTGTGACATTAGCCAACTCTGATGCTTTGTTAAGCACTGCTCATCACTAGAAAGGAAGGTTTGGTTGAGTTTTATACCTTCATTTTATTTTTTATAGACCCCAAGATTTCATATTGCATAATGGGTCATCTAGACAAATATATTACATCAAATGATATCCATCTACATTGGCGAGATCATTCATCTCACATGACTGAGCAGACTGACCTCAGGAAATGAATTTACTCACTATCAGATCACATCCAAGAGTAGTTCCCACTAATTGCTATGATAGAAATGGTAATTAATGACTCCAGAAATCCTAGTTCTATTGTGGTCCAATTATTCTAACTCAGGATGGACTGGCTTGCGTTCCTAGAATCTTTGTCCATTGGTCCTATGGTTCATTTTTATAATGACTTTTGGAGTCATTTTAACAACACTTTTTCCTACTAGGAAATGAAACTGTATTGCTGAATATTAATAGTAATAATGAGAGTTAACCTTTATTGAGTGCTGTGTGATTGGCACTATAACAAGCACTTTCACATATTTAATCTACTCAATAAATCTATATGACAGGTGCTACTATATCCATTATACTGATGTTTTAAAAAAAAGTATTGAGAGGTTATCTTGCTGAGAACCCACAATAAAAATGGTATAGAAATTATGTGAAATAGACCATCTGACTACTGTGTTCAATTTCAAAACTACTGTGCTACACTGACTCTGCAAACTACAGTTGGAATCACTAGTAAGTAAAGACTAATTAGGGGGCAAGACTTTCAGTCTAAGTTTCCATTTAACCAATTCTCAGTAGCCTATTATATAATAAGGAATAAAGGAGGTGAAACAGAGTAAGTAATCTGGATACTACCACAGAAAATTTCAAAGGAGGTCTTAACTTCCAAGAAAGATAAGTTAGGTTACAAAACACAAACTGAGAAGCAGTTCTTGATAACTGACTATTCTATCCTACTCATGTACAGACATATTCAGCATTTGGGGATGATTTCATTGATTCCATACTCAGACTGAATTTTTTCCCTCAGTTTATTTAAGCTAGACTGAAAAGAGAGACCAATAAAGTAGCGAAGGGATTCTCTAAAAATTCCAGGTCAGAATTTAAAATGCAATAGCAGATGGGAATTCAGAGATGAAGAAAGAGGAAAGTCTCCAATTCTTTCTTATCCTTCTATTCAGTGGAGCTGCACCTTTACCCAGAAGATAGAATAATTTATTCCTCAGTCTTTGAGTTACATTAACAACTTGAGGCTTAATGGTATTAAAATGAATTAAATAATTTATTTCCAATATACATGACTAAAATCAACTGCCTACTTATTTAAAAATATGACATACATTCAAATTTATTTGTTTTTCTATATATGTCCTTCTCTTCCACCTGATTTTAAACTTTTAATACAGGGGCCATATATATATTTTTAATCTCCATATCACTTTTGATAAGAATAGTATCTAGTCTGTAATAGATACCAAATGAATGCTAATTAACAATTGTGTAAATGAATGTAAGATATTAAATATATTAATATTTTGCAGATTTAACAATAAAGAATTTAATTATGAGTTCATATCTAGTACAAAATCTTTCTGCTTTTTAGTTATACCACTAATTAAAGTCCTTTGGGTGAGTGATGAAAAAGCAAGTAAAAAATTCTGTTAATGCTATTTTCTTATAATAAGTAGGGAAAGTTGTGTTCAACAAAAATTATTAGAAAGCATCAATCTTCCTTTTAAAGTAAAAGTATGGTTCAAAAATTATTTAACCAAATTACTAAAGATAAAAATTCTGAGTTAGCATTATAAGAAATAGTTTTAATAAAATCTATTAATGCAATATACTGATTAATAGAATAAAGAATAAAACCACATGATCTATAAGCATAGAACAGAATATGAAAACTAATTCAACATTTCTACATGATAAGCAATCATCAAACAACATATAGAAAGAAACTCAACTTAATAAAGAAAATCTAGGAAGAAAAAAGCCTATAACCAACATCACATTTAACAGTAAAAGACTAATGATTTTTCCTTAAATCAGGAACAGCAAAAGTATATATATTAGCATTACTTTTCTTTAATATTTTACTGAATTCTAATAGGAAAATAAACAATAAAAAGAAAACTGTAGTATATGTACATATTGACTTAAAGTGATGTACACCAAAAATCTTTATAATAACATAAGTGCTCCCCCTTCACAAACCCTCATGACTAGTGTTGACTTGAGAGGCTCACTAAGAATATGAGAAGGAGCAGAGTCTCAAATCTGGAACACCAAAAAGATGGCCTATCAGTGATGACACAAACATGAGACTGCCCACACTATAGCATTCATACTGGTGGCTTGACCCCTGCAAGCTCCTGCCTTGCCCATGACTCAGCACCTACAAAATCAGGTCTCAGATCTATGGAAGCTTGGAAAGTTAGAATATCTAAAATCATATAAAAGCCACCTAGCTAACAGTTGGAAAGGTAGAAAGTAGTTCAAATCTCAAAGATCTAAAACAGTGAAATGGACGGGGAAAAAAAACAACAACACATGTCAACTTGAGACTTCAAGGGAATATGACACCATGAGAGATCAACTATCCAGAATCCACTCACAAAAATATGGAAGACTTTATCTCCTTATCAGAGAAAAAGTTTAAAATTGTCATGATAAAGAAAATTAAAGAAATGGAAGACAATGCAGAAAAGCAAATCAAAGTAATACAAGAGAATTCTGCAAATCAAATGAGTGTGACAAAATACAGAAAAAAATAATTTCATAAAAAGTAAAATTAATGAACAAAAAACAGAAGTTAAAAATTTTAATGAAATGAGAGATGCAGGATGTAAAAAATCAACAGAAGAGATTTAAAAAAAAAAACCTCTATAGACAGCTATAGATGTAGACTAGACCAAATGGAAGGTTGAATCATGATAATGATGCACAAAGGAACCAGATAGAAGAAAGAGATTATGACAGAGAAAAAAAAAAAAAAAGAACTATTTCTAAAACTATCTGACTGATTAGGAAAGGCAACATGAGGATAATGGGTATCTCAGAGGGGATGAAAGAGGGAAGGGGAAAGAAAACCTATGCAATAAAAAATAGAGGAAAATCTCAAACTTGTAAAGAAATTAAATATTCAAGTCCACAAAGCTAAAAGAATACCTGGTTATTTAAATGTGTTGAGACATATATCAAAACACATAGTTGCAATACAATCAAGATATCTAAACAAAGAAAAATGTAAGTGGCTGAGGAAAATAAGCAACTAACATATAAAATTGTTCTTGTCAAACTAACATCAAAATACTCTGAAGAAACCCTAAGGGCAAGGAAATAATAGAATGATTTATGCAAAATACTTCACGATAAAAGCTGTCAGCCAGGTTAGGGAAAACCCATAACCTATAAATGTTAAGCCCTATCAGCTTACATTCGAATTCTCTAAGGAAAAACTATGGGCAACGAGAATGAAATACTCAAAATACTTAAAAGATAAAAAATGTCAGCCAAAAATACAAAAACAAAAACTGTCAGCCAAGAATGTTCTATCCTGCAAGAATCTCCTTCAAATGTGAGGGAGAAATAAAGACTTTCTCAGACAAATACAATCTCAAGGAGTTTGCGAACACTAGACCTTTCCTCCAGGAAATGTTGAAAGGAACACTTGTACCTAAATCAAAGTGAAGAACATTCAGGAAAAAACTAAATAAGGAAACAGAACCAGAAAACAAAGAATAAAATGGCAGCAGGAGACCTTATTAATTTATCGGTAATCACTTTAAATGTAAATGAATTTAACACTAATCAAAAGGCATAGGGTGGCTGGTTGGATAAGAAGATGGAATCCACTTTTCTGACATCTCCAGGAAATGGACCTGGAGACAGCAGATGATAAAGATAAACACAGCCTCGGAGATAAACACAGGCTCAGAGTAAAGGGTTGGAAAATAATACTGCAAGCAAATGGGACCCAAAGAAAGTCAGGGATAGTCACAAGCATAAACCTCTGTTGGAATCAGTAGCCTTGTAAGAAAACTGAAAATTTAATTGGTGAATTGCTAGAGGCTTAGTAGGGACGAGTCTCAGAAAAAAAATTCCAGGGAGGATAAGACTTATAGGAAGGGGGAGCACACTTTTGTGAGGTCTCCAGGACATTGCCAGGTTGTCCTCTCATTCTTCTGAGAAACAACCTCTTGGAAGTAAATTCAGAACAGCCTGTTCTTATCAATGTCCATCCTCAAATAATATATTTCTATCACAGTCTAATCTACTGGAGTATAAATGACAAGCCACTTTACCTACTTAAGAGGGCCGGGACCAAGAAATACTTGTGCAGATCACAGCTCAAGGCTACATGTTCACTGAAAGACTGAGAACACAAACCTTCTCATGCCACATCACTGAACCCTATTTATCAAAATTCCCTGCACCTAATACATCATATTAAGTCTTCAGGAAAAAGTACATATTAAATGTCAAAACTCCCAAAAATCATAGGTTAAAGATACTGAGCCAACATCAGAACCAACTTCATATATGGCAGAGCTATTGGAATTATTAGAAAGGGAATTTGAAATAACTATGATAATTATGCTAAGGACTCTAATGGAAAAAGAAGAAAAATTACAAAAATAGTTGAACAATGTAAGCAGAGAAATGGAATTCAAAATGGACCTAAAAATGAATGCTAAAAAAGAAAAAGTACCATCATATAAATGAAGACTGTCTTTAACTGGCTTTTTAGATAGATAAGACTGAGAAGAAAATCAAGAGTTTAAGGATATGTTATTAGACATTTCTAAAACTGAAAAGCAAAGAAAAGTCATCTGAAAATGAAATCAAATACATTAGGGTAATTACAGATTTAACGAAGAAATAGTGGGAATACCAAAAGAAAAAAATCAAGGAGAGGAATGCAGGAACTATTTGAATTAATGATGACTGACGATTTCCCAAAGTTAATGTCAGGCTCCAAACAACATATTAGAAACTTCAGAGAACATAAAGTAGGATAAAGGCTAAAAATTCAACACCTATTCATTATCCTATTCACATTATAGGAAAGAAGATACAAATAAAACATCTTGAAAAAAGACAGAAGGGAAAACTTATCAAAAGGGAAACAAAATAAAATCCTGCATCCTACAAAACTATCCTTTAATATTGAAGGAGAAAGACCTTTTCAAATACAAAAATTGAAAGAATTTATTGCCAATAGAGCTTATTGACAAAAATATATTAAAGAAAGTTAATGAAAGAGAAAAAAATTCTATGTCTACAGCTCATATCTACATAAAGAAAGGAAGAATTCAGGGAAGTAATAAAGTAAAATAAACTTTTTAAAATTTTAATTGGTCTAACAGTAATAGAATATTCAAAATAACTAAGCGACAATATTCTATAATACAATATTATATATTTCATATTATATAATTCTATATAATACAGTACACAATGATTATAGCTTGTAGACCATTGAAGTGGGTGGCAGGAATGATACAAAATAATGGGAGGGAGAAATTAGAAACACTTTGTTATAAAAGCTTTTATTCTACAGGTGAAAAGGTATAGTGTTATTTAAAAAAACAGAATTAGTCATAAATACTATGCATAACTGCACAGTACAGGACAAAATGCTAACAAAACAGAAAAAAGAATAACATCTAAAGAAAGTCTGACAAGATGGCAGCAAAGTTCAGGGTTTGCCTTTTCATATACTCACAACAACAATATTGCAGAATAAAATCAATAAGACCTCAAGAAAAAACCAAACATCCATAGTACACATTAGGAGTAACAGGCTGGTGGAAAGAAGAAAAACATTAAATGAACTGTGTTTACAGTGATACTTGGGAAATACAACTCACACAAGAGAGGGGGGATGCCACGCAGAATGGGGAACACACCCACACTGAGACTTCAAAGATTCAGCACCGCACAGGATAAGGAGGTGCTCAGCTTTACTTCTAGGACAGAGAGGGGAATGTTGGAGAATTTTAGGAGCTGGGGTGCAGAGGTGTGATTACTGGCTTCAGCCTAATGCTCCCAATAGAGAAGAGCTGGAGTCAGAATCAATGAAGGGAACAGGTCATATTGTCTGTGTCTCCTCAGAAAAGATGCTACTTCTTGTACCTGGGAGGGGGACATACAGTGATTATTTGTCTTAGTTTACCTGGCACAATTCCATTGTTCCTCCAGTTCTGGTTTAACTGTTATTAGGCATCTTTTTTACTCTCAAAAGTATCCTGGTTTCAATTGTAAATTACTTGGTCACCCTCCACATTAAAAAAAGTCTGACACAAAAAGCTGACAACAGAAATGAGGTGAAAGCTACAGACTTAAGAATAGATGAAACAGGGACAGAAATATTCTTGCCAATTACAGAAAAGTAAACTTTGGTAAGTATATATTATTTATCTACATGGAAGGGAAGAAAGGATTCCCTTCATATATGTAAAAGAAGTTTAGTTGCAAAAAGTCAAACCATTAATACTTTTCAAGGGAGATATAGGAGAATATATTTATAGCAACCAGGTAGGAAATTGTCTCTAGACAGGAAGTTTCAAATGATAAAGAAAATAGATGGCAAATTTGTTTATAATGAAACATCTTTTTATCAAAATGAATACATAGGGAAAATATGTTTTATGCATTAGTTAGTAAAAGTTTTCCAGACATTAAAGATAACCCCAGTGAATCAATAAGAACATTAACAAAAGATATTTAAAAAGGCAATGAGTATGAACAGGTAACTCAAAGGGCATGGGGACAATCAATCAATCAATACATAAAATATGCTTAACCTTTCTAATAACTAGGAAAATATAAGTAAAACAAAAAAAACTACCATCTAGTACTCATCATATTGGCAGGAATTAAAAATTCTAAAAGTAGAAGTGGGGATACTTGTACTGCTGACCAGATGTAAACTGGTACAATCACTTTGCAGAACAAATTGATTATATCTAGAAAAATTGAAGATGCTTATACCTGTCATTCAGGCATTCCTTTTCAGTTAAAAAAAATGGGACATATACATAGAAAATTACTGTAAAAACATTTTAAATAGTGATATCACAATGAGTAGTACAATAGCAGAGTATTAATATAAATATAAACAATATAAATACCCATCAAAAGGCAAATAGGAAATTTAAAATAATGTATTTATAGACTATAAAGCTACACAGCAGTGAAGATATACTTGCCAGAACAACCTTTATTACCATAGATATACTTAAAATAATGGAATGTAAAGAAAAAAGGAATTAGAATGATATAGAATACTACCATTTACGCAAAAAAAAAAAACCTGTAATTTTCTTACATTCAGAGAGAAATAAAATAAATATAAAATAAGGCCATATAAGATATTCAGTAACCATGGGGTAGTGGTTAGGGAAGTGATGTACTGATTTACCATTTTTAATTCATATCAATAATTCCGTCTTTCTTTTGGCATTTATCTGATAAATCTCAATTTATTTTCAACCTTTCTTTGTCCTTTTAAAGAAAGTTTCCCTTCAAGTAGTTTGCAGCTAGATTTGTTGTTATTTTAAACTAATGTGATCATTTTTAGTAAATAAAAAAAAAATCTGGACACTTCAGGGTAACCTCAATTGCACAGATGTTCATGTTGCTACTGGGGAGTCTGCCAGGAGCCAGATGGGGGTCCCTAGGATTGTTTCCCTCAGCTGACTCCCTGAGGTCGGGAGATATCATCTCATAATGCTTTTCCATCTCTAGGACACTGTTGGGGGTTGGGATCATAAATACCCCAACATACTTTAGGGAAGACATGCATTGAAAAATAAATAACATAAGGAAGTCTATTAGTATCCCAAATATGAACTTAATCACAATACTTAATCATAATACATATGATTTTATGCAGCTCACATTATGTCCTTATACAAACTGTACATGTTTTTTTTTTCCATAACATGGATAATGATGCATAGCATTATCTAATGCAGCATTTACTCACTTAGCACATATGAACTTAGTATTTACTGGATGCATGACACTGCACTAACCGCTAGGTGATATAACACTAATATTGACTTAATTGTGACCTTGAGAGTTACAGCTGATCAGAAGGTACACAGTACATTATACAACACCTTACATCCATTTAGTACTGTTCAGGTCATTAAGAGTTCTCATGTAAGCTAGTCTACTTAATCCTCACCACACTCTATAATTTATATTTCCCAAGAAAACTGGGCATCAAGTACATTACATGGCTAAGTTGTAGAGAGATTTTAACTGATGCTTATCTGTCTTTAAATCTTAATTCCAAGTCTGGGAGTACAGAAAGGTGTCTGGTTCACCAGACCTGCAGCAGCCTTTACATGGCTTCTTCACTGTGCCCATGTTTCACATCCTCTTGGTTGAATACTCCCCTACAGCATTTAACCCTTACTAATCTCCAAGCCCAGTTATGAAAAAAACCCAGATGTCCTGTTGAGAATTAGTTGCTACCCTCTGATTTTTAACAGTTTTTTAACACTTCTCAAGGATTATTAATTAAATCCAGGGAGAACAAACTTTTATCCAGCATTAATAAGTGTTAGAAGCATAATAATGCTGTGAGATATTATCATTATTTTCATTCTGTTATCATTATTATCATAAAGATATAGAACAATAATTTAGAGCAGTATTTAAAATATAGATTCTAAAATCTATTTCCACATTTCTCAGTCCTGACTCCATGTCATATTACCCTTAGTAGGATTTGATAATGAAAACATTCAACTCCAAGGGCATAGGTAAAGATTAAATCAAATAAAACAAATGAAATGTCTGATGTATTATAAATTAAATGCTCACCACATGATAGCTATTATCAGTTAAAATACAAAGAAACTGAGACTGAAAGAAGTTAAGTAAAAGTTATTTAATCCTCCCAAGACCAGTAGTAGGCTGATAAGTACTGAAAACTGGATTGAAAATGGACCGGTCTAACTCATCTTGGAGTTATACTCCTGTCTTGAGAGACATAGTATTTAAAATTTTAGTTAAAAAACTCAGTTACAATAAAAAAGTATGTACTTCATGTATTTGTTATATAGCTTATCTATAATACTCTAATAATAAACACATTATATATAACACAAAAAAAGTCAAAAGAAGTCTATGAAATCAAATAAAGTTTTAGTATCCCTTCTCTTTAGATTAGTATTCATCTCTATGTGGGTGCTTGTCTAATTCTAATTTATATTTTTAAACTTCATGTAAAATACAATATCTTGCCTATAGCAGATGCTCAATAAATGTTATGAGTATGAGGTTTTACTCTATAGTATCATACTCTGTACTCTTTACTAAAACATACTGACATAATTGAATACAAATGTGTACAAAAGCAGCGCCCTTGAACTGAGTAATATATCTACTAGCTTTCAGGTGCTAAAGGTCAAGCTTCAGTCATCTTCCTCAGAACATTAGTTGAAAGAGAGTTTGCTATATAGGATGAACAGCTGGTATCCCAAAAGGGACATTTGCGAGGAGGAAAGTGAAGGTTTTCAAAGGCATACATATCCTATTTAAAATTGTTTTAATTCTTCTGTCTTTAATGCCACAGAAAATAAATGCCATTGCTGTCTCCTTAAAAGAACCTTAGATCTGCTGGGGGGTGGTGGGAGGGATTTGTGATTGTTTAATAACCATGGCTCTCAAATTTTTTCAATGAATGGAATAAACCATAGGTGTAGATCTTCAACCAGGAGGTGACTGCCTGTGGACTGGATGGAAGTGTGTGTTTTATTTCTTCCCCCACCAGATGAGAGGATATAAAAGCAGTCACCTGTCAACCCACTCCAGCAATGAAATTCAGCAGCCTATTGTCCCAATCACTGCTCTCAATCACTCTAAACGGCCTCCAGAGGCCATCGTTATTATAGGACATGTTCCTAAGAGTAGATAAATGGAACTCCACCTGCCAGCCTGCATAGGGGAAGATGGACATTCTTGGCCAAAAATATGAAAGGGCCTGGAGCTTTATTGACATTTACATCAAAAATAGTTAGCAATGAAAGCAGCTGTTGTGGCGTGCTTTCACCACGACGTGTTTGGAATATGCTGTGAATTGAAATACAGACCTCCTGACAAGCAATTTACCTTCTGTCAGTCTCCATGTGCTTGCAGCATTACTGGGTACTTGCTGTGATAGGCCACTTAAAGCTGCACATGTGTACAGTTTGGATGAAAGATTAACTACAATTTGAGGCAGGAAGTAACGAATTGTGGAGTGTCATTCATAATGGCCTACATTGTCATCTGCAGGGTGACACCATAGCAAGAAGGTGCCTCTGTTGTGACTGCCTTATGGAATCAGATGTCATTCATTCTAATGAAGATCTGACTACAATTCTAATAAGCAGAGCACAAGACAGCTCAGGACTGGAAGCATTAATCTGCCTTGTTTGTTGACATTACTGGGATGACTAAAATGCCATTATGCAAGAAATTCTTTCAGAAGTGATTCAATAGGGGCAACTGCAAAACAATGTATTACATCTGAGAACAAAGGATGTGTGAGGAGTTAATTTCTGTATTTAGTCTTCTCAGTTGATTCTGGACATTTAGAAATTTTCTACTAGATGAAATGTTTCTACCAAGTTTTGGCGGCATGTTCAGAAAGCAATGTAGCATTTGTTAGGAAGAAGAGTAGATTTAATTCTGAACTGCTCCTTTCCTAAAATTGTTGCTGAACTATGCTGTCACTTGAGAAAAAATGTAATTCAAACTAAAGAAAAATAAATAACTGATGTAGTTTTCCTTCCCTTCACTAAGGAGTTCATTTTCAACTGGATAAACTTCTCAACAGCGTAAGGTCAATGTCTAACTGCCGAAAGTGATATTTCTATGAACATTAAGTGTCTATGAGTCATTATCAACTTTATGACTAATTATACCTTTTTTGAGAAGACAGAGGTTTTATTTTCCTAAGTGTTGAGAAGCTGCTCTGTCTCTTCCCTTTTACTAACATTTGATTCTTTGGTTTTCTTGGAGGATATTGGGTGATGAGGAATGACAACTTCCACAACTCAGGTGGAAGGAGGTATTTAATACAATGGATGACTGAAATATCCCGTGCATTCACTCTTATGATCATGTAGTCAAGAACCCTACAATTAATCATACTTGAAACATTCTAGTAATCTAATTATATAATTTTTCGTTCCTTCTCATTACAATCACAGATTATATGTGTAGAATTTCCACTTCTGCTTCAGATCAAAGTATGGTCCAAAGTCTTTAGTAAGACTGAGAATCTAAGCATTCAACCTCCTCATGCTAGTCGAACTGGGAACCTAAAACTATAAACAAAACCAAGTTTTTCATGTTGTTTTTTCTCTTTATACTTTACTTTGCAAAAAAAAAAAAAAATATATATATATATATAAAACAAGAGGTAGCTATTATCACTGGTCTCTAATGCATTCTGAAAGAATTAATTCACAAGCATTTTCCTGTCAATAACCATTGCAAACATGTTCCTACAAGTGTAAATATAGGTGTGCATTGCAGAGACCATAATTCACAGAACGATTTGTTGTGACTGGCTCTTGTATGTTTGGCAGCTAATGCTGGCTCAGCACAGAAAGTTAATATAAGGTGAGTTGTAACAGGCCTGTGTGTATCACAGCAGAGGCAATAGTGTGGGTGGTTTTTACTTTCAGTGAAACTGCCTTAATTGAGTCTTTTGGTCAGTCAATAAATAGCTGAAATAAATTACTGACAGCTGTCTAGTTGCTGGCAGACATTGGCTTTAAAGCAGTCATGCAAATTAGCATGTCTGGAGACCCTCCCAAAAAAACCAGTCTGCAAACACCAAAATTTCTATTGTATGACTTACTTTTGCATTTCTATTAACTTGGTTTTTTTCCTAATTTCTACTGCTTTTGCTGCTGTAATAAATCACCACAAACATGGTGACATGAAACAATGAAAATTTATTAACTTACATTTAGGGAAGAATGTGTTCCCTGCATTTTTTAGTTTGTAGAGGATTACCTGCTACTTTAACTTGTGACCCCTTCTTTCAGCTTCAAAACCAACCACCAAAAACTCCTCTCAGACTCTGACACCACTACTATCTCTCTAGCCACTGTAAGGATGCTTGTGATTTCATTGGAACCACCTAGGTAACCTCACCATCCATAAACACTTAATTACATAGACAAAGTCTTTGCAAAGTCTCACATCCATAGGTTGTAGGGGTTAGGATAAGCATACATTTGAGGGGCCATTATTTTGCCTTACAAGCTACTTTATAAGAATTCTTTCTGTGTCCATTGCCGTTTTTTCTCCTTACAACTTTCAGATGTAGTCATGACAGGGAAAGATACTACTGCCACATGTAAGTGAGTAAACAGGCTCAGGAATGTTCGTGACTTGCCTAACTCTTCACTGCTTTGTCAGAGTAATATGTCCCAGGTTGTAAAAATCAATAGTTACTGAGTTTTTTTGAAACAGTTTTGTACCAGTATAAGAAAAATGGGGTTGCCACAAAGGTATGTAGAGAGGATCTGGTCCCACTTGATGATACTGCATTCTGGCCCTAGATCTTTCCCTTGGTAGCCTCTAGCAGCTTGAGTCTCCTTTTTATGTGTACTCTGAAACTACATTTAACAGAGAGCAAATCTTTCACTTCCTTTCTTAGACTGCCTATCTGCTCTTCTTCATAGGCCTATCTTCTCAGAATCACCCATGCTTTTAAATCACCCTTTAATCCAGATCAATAAATACTTAATCTAAGCATTCAGTAAATCATATTTCTGGGGCATGGCATTAGGCGAAGCTTTTGTAGACTAGTGGTAACAGTAATAACATTATAATTCTAATAGTTTATCACGAGATTGGGATTTGGATTTTTCAGTCTAGATGAACTTTGTGCTTTTGTCAAAGCAGATTTTGTTTGTGCTTATCTGAACTTCGATGCCTTTACCTTCAAAAAGGTGATAACCTGACACAGTTATTTGTGATCTGAGAGGATGACAAATGATAATACCATGCTTGTGTGTGGAATTTTAAAATGAATTTGTTTCTTCTCCTTTTTCTGTCACCACCCAAGAGAAATAGAAACGCTAAATCATGAATCCAAGTTAGCAGTATTTGCACATTAGAAGAAAACAGAAAAAATTTTATTTGGCAATATTTAACAAGACTCAAAATTTGGAATCTAAGGCCTATGGCAGATGCAGAGGTGTTTCGGAGTAAGTAAATTTCAGCTATATGTCAAATCTCATCATATAGGTATAGATGCCAGAGTACAGGGAACACATATTCTGGTAAAATCCATCATGGATTATAACTCTTAAATAAAAATTTGAAAGACAAGTAATAAAGAAAGGAAACCTACCAATAGGGGAATGAAATAATTCAGATATAGAAAGAAATTCCAAAATTGATTTACTATGGCTCTCAAAAAAAAAAAATCACAAAACTTTTTGAAAACACAATCAGATACAAGAATAGATAGCCTACATAGAAATGTTCTCATACATAGAGAAGAGGAAAGAAAAAAAAAAATGAAAATCCTATGAACAAGGTAAAGAAAAACAGAACTAAACTAAAACATATAACAGAATTACAAAGAATTCAGTTAACACTACATAAAACCAAATCATTAATATACAGGGAAACCTTAAGACTGTCCTTCAATATAGATAAGGATAAATAAGAAAGATATAAACAATTGAGAATATGGGGTGATGGTGGACGAGAAATAGCAGCACAGACTTATATTATATTACACCTAAAGGAATAAACCGAAACGGTTATAACAAATGTAAAAGAAAAATTCAAAGACAAAATTTCAGATAATTTTGGTAAGTTCATAGAAAACCTGGGTTAAGATGCAGATTTTGAAGTGAACACTAGGTCTTTAGAAAATCAATAAAAAGACATTAACACATAGAATATACTAGCAATTTATTAAATTATAAATATAAAAATATCAAACAATGCCAAGAAATAATATCTTTTAAAAAATAAAAATCTATATAATTTAAATTTAGAAATGACCTAGATGATCATAAAATCAGGAAAGATGATGCCCTTAAAGCCAGCAGAAAGACTGTAGAATAGTAAAATAGGAAGCCCTGGAGTTTCCTCCTTCCCATCCAGTCACACTGAGTCTATAGCAATACATGGATCAATTCCCTTTGTGAGAAATTCAGAAACTTGAAAGATATCTGCAACCCAGGAGAGTACAAGTCTGGTCACATTGAAACTGGGAGGAAAAGCAGAAATAACCTCTTATTCCAGCCCTCACCCTTGGCACAGCCATACAATTAGGAAGGAAACCTCAGATCACACTTAAGGACTTGGACTGTAAATCTAGCACACTGACTTTTTCAGTTCTTTCCTTAGGGAGTGGTTTCTATTTTGCTGTCTCAGAGAGCTGACAAGACCAGGCATATA
This sequence comes from Galemys pyrenaicus, assembly GCA_019455555.1. Lineage (NCBI taxonomy): Eukaryota > Metazoa > Chordata > Mammalia > Eulipotyphla > Talpidae > Galemys > Galemys pyrenaicus. The sequence goes on along the minus strand of JAGFMF010011756.1, from coordinate 5,475,729 downwards.
TACACTAGTCTCTGGGAGCTAGAAAAAAACAAAGTAGGGATTTAAACTAGCATGTGGAGACTTATCACTGTTCCTCTTCCTGACTAAGGGAAGAGCAAGCGGGCAATAAACTCCAGCACCCAACTTCTTCCCTGAGAAGGGAAAGAGTTGGACCAAATGTCCAGTGTCTTCCTTTCTTGGTGCACTAAAAAGACTTGATATACTCTTGCTGCATCAGAATGAAAGTGGTTTGACTTAGTGCTCAACTAGTTGCCATAATCTCGCTATCTGCCTTAAAATAGGGGAAACAGGTAAATCATATGAGATTCCATTTACTCTCTGGGAAAGAACACAGTTTGAAGTGTATATAAAGATACAACTTTTCTGGAATTTTCTTTTTTTATCCTATTTTTTCCCTTTAATTTATATATATTTGACATCAATTATAATCCCCATGTATTCCCCATCACCATCTCACCAGTGCACCATCACCTCAGCCCCCCGTGCTCCCATCTGCCCTCAACCCTTCCCCCTTCCCTCCCCACCAAGTGTCCCCAGTTTGTCCTTGTCTTTTCATTTTTGGTTTTTGTGTCTTTATTGTTATTATTATTATTGTTGTTGTTGTTCTTATTCCTTTCCTTGATCCTTATTTGGCTCCCTTATATTCCTCCTAGGGGAGGAACCATCTGGTAATTTTCTTTTGCCTTCTGACTTATTTTGCTGAGCATCATCCCTTCCACTTCCATCCATGTTCCTATGAATGTGTCTAGTTTTTCTTTTCTGATTGCTCAGTAGTATTCCATCGTGTATATGTACCACAGCTTCCCGATCCACTCATCTGTTTTTGGGCATTTAGGTTGTTTCCAGGTCTTACCTAGTGTAAAGAGTG
>JAGFMF010011756.1:5408818-5474607 GCA_019455555.1 Galemys pyrenaicus | reverse complement strand
GTGGTATCTCATAGTGGTTTTGATTTGCATTTCTCTGATGACAAGAGAAGTTGAACATTTTTTCATATGCCTGTTGGCCATTTGCATGTCCTCTTTGGAAGTTTCTTAACAAATTGGATGCAATATTATTTGGAGCACTGTCAGGATCCACCATACTCTAGACACCCAGGAACAAGTAAAAACAAAGTAAACATGTTGGACTAGCATGAAGGTTTAAAAGGTCCCATTGACCAGACTAACTGGTCAGAACATTTCTTTTTTAAGGATCATCTTATAAAGAAAAAGTTGGTGGCTATTTTGTTTAACACATACACACCAAAAAAGAAAGTCAAGGAAAATAAACACAGAAATATATTTCAAAGGAATAAGATAAAGCTCAAGAAACTATGTGTAATAAAATGGATATAGATGACTTGTCAAATAATTCAAAGTAGCCATCATAAAGACCCTCTCTAAGGTCATGAGAACAATATATGAGCAAAGCGAGAATTTCAGCAAAGACAGAAAATATAGCAAATCACCACATGGAAATTATGACTTTGAAGAATAACTGAAATAACTCAGAGGTATTCAACAACAGATTAGATCAAACAGAAGGAAAAAACAGCAAACTTAAAAATAGATCATTAAAATTATTCAGTCAGTGGAAAAATGAAAAAATACAAAGTGTCCCATAAAGAAAATTATAGAACCTTCTAGCAGACCAATCGATATACACACTGTGGCATTCCCTGAAGAAAGGAGAAAGACAGAATGAATCAGAATGGTCAATGAAGAAAATAATAATTCCCCAAAACTGAAAAAGAAAATGAACATCCAGATATGGGAAGCAATTCCAAATAAGATGAATCCAAAGAAATTCTTTGGAATGCTCTAGAATAAGACACACTATAATCAAATGATTAAAAGTCAAAAAGAAGTTTGAAATGAATAAGAAAAAATAAACAACTTATCATACAATGAAATCCTCATAAAACAATCAGTGGATTTTTGGGAGAAACATGCAGATGAAGGGAGTGAGCTGATATATTCAAAATGTTGAAAGAAAGCTGCCAACAAAATATACTATACCTGGTAGTACTAAACTTCAAAACCAAAGGAGAGATAAATACTTTATCAGATGACTAACAACTAGCATTATGTACAACAGATATTGGTAACTTTATCTCAATAATGAAAACATATTCTCCTAAACCTATATATTTGAAAACTAAAGTGAGTATAACTATTCAGAGTTTAAAATGTCATAAAGAAAATTTTTAAATATTCAGATTCAATTGGTCACAGAAGAAAATTAAATTATGATTATTTTAAGAGTCCACTGCTTTCCTCAGTTTTAGTTCCTCATCAAAGTGCCTCTTCCTAAAACCTGATGCTCCATTGTTCAGCTTCTCTGAGCCCCACGAGGTTTATAGAGACTGTTCCATTTATAGCTCCTGTCATCACTAGCTCCATCCAACAGAGGCTTACCCTGAGAGTTGCAACCAAATCTAGGATTTGTGACTCTCTGGAGCTCTGTCTCCAGCGCCTGCCTCTGACTTCTTCTGAGCCTCTGCTCACAGTTTCTAGCTTCCTGAGCTTCTTCTAAATTCCAGCCTCTGCCATTCCCAACCAGTGTTCTGTGAGATCAGTACTTTGCATGCAGCTCAGGTAAGTACCTCCAGGCAGAAAGTCAGGACAGCATTTTTAGGCACCATAGTCCTACCTAGAGCTGTTGTGCAATGTCTGAAAATAGGCTCAAATATTTTTGTACAATTTTTAGTTATCCATAGCAAAAGTCGTTTGGTCCCAATGATTGTCACATCACTAGAAACAGCAATGTGACCCATGTAATTTCAGTGATTATTCTTCATTCACAATTTGAATGTGAGGCTTTCTTTTTTCTTTCTTCTTGCTTTTCCCATAGTTTCAAAACAATTTGAACTTTGACTTAAACATTAGCTGAGCCATCAGTACAGTATGACAGAAATATTTAAAATCTTGATACTAAACAAATAGAAAATAGAAAGAGATAGTGCCATTTAACTCACTTAAGATGGACACAGACTATCAACCGTCACTTAACAAACCCAAACCCAACTTCCATAACCAACAGCAGGACAAATGGAAAGTCTACAAGGCCTAAGCAATGAGAAGTAAAATAGCTACATAATAACTCCTCCATATGTGGTTCCTCCCCTATTTACAGGTAGTAGCAAGTAATAACCTTCACCTGCATGTGATAACCATGTGACTGTGCTCACAATAATCTTTATTTTTAGTTTTCATCCAGATAGCAACATAAAGACTTATATGATCACAGAATTAATGGAAACAAGTTACTATAGCTGAGTTCCTACAGCTTGGTCCCTATGGTACCATAGTCTTTTTATTTCTCATTTGGGACAGGTATAATTTGACCTTCCTCAAGTTGAAACAATGATCTATTGATGGAGTACATGTGAGCTGGAGACCCCTTCCTTGCTATGCTACTGTTTTGGAGTGTTCACAAAAATTCAAATCTCCAAGCGGTGCTCCAGAACTCTTCCCTACTCACTTCCCTCACCAATCCTACTTATTCCAGTTGCTTCTAAACCCCAAAGGATCAAATACTCCAATGTTACAAAGCTCCTTTCCACTGTATTTCCATGAACTGAAAGGTACCATTGTCCAGGGATTTTCCTTTACTTCTACATAATACACAGAAGACAGATTAGCAGAATTGATGATAGCTTTCATTTAGTTAGACCTTACCTTTTGGTGATTTACTACAAGGTCAGTATTTTGGTTTGATGAGACAATACCTTGTGTTGATGAAGATGTGAGTGCCTTTAGTCCTCTGGCTAACGTCTCAACAATCTATTCTTATTTTTTTTTGGTTTATTTTTTTAATTTATGAATACAAGAACTGGGGTATAGGTCAGAGATGCAGGGATGGGGGTGAGAGGAATCACCAGAGACAGAGAACAGGCAGATCTACTGAAATACACTGCTGAGGGGAACAGCGGGCAAGATAGGAGCGGTCTGCTGCACCATGTGTGTTAGCTCCTTGGCCAGAGATTGAACTCATGTTGCAGTGGCTGCAGATAGCTTGATAGTGCTGAGACTTAAACCCTTACCTATCAGAGAGGTCCTCAAAAATCTACTCATTTCTTAGTTTTATGAAAGTTGTTTAATGTAGACAACAAACTAGATGATTACTCTAGTGAAACAGGGAACAAGAAAGAACCTAATTGCTTGAGATATTTTGATTAAATTCATGATAGTTTATTTCACAAACTTAAACCCCAAATTGGTAGCAGCAAAACCTTCCTGTCTTGTTTATGTATATTGTCTTTTGCTTTACTATGGAGGGATAGATAGTGTTTTGAAAGTTTTAGGCTGAAGATGATCAAAACATTAACTCTGTTATTTGTTGAATTTTTTAAAATGATCTAAAATTACTTTCAATCTTTGATAAAATATTGAAATTAAACATACATTCTTACACCATGCAATTTTCTATTTTTATGGAAGATCAAAATAAAATGCATTTCTTATGTCTACATCATTCTTGGTAAAACAAGGAAGAAAAATATATGCAGATAGAGAATTTTAAAGTACAATAGCTACCGAGATTTTGAAAAAGACAATTATTTACTTCTAAAAATGGCAAATGGAATCTTTCAAATTATAGATTTTTTTCTTATGAGATGCCCAAAGAAACTCAATAATATTTGCAAATGTTTCCATAAGAAGGAAAGTTTATGAAACGTGTTTAAATATTTATGGAATGTTAAAAATGAGGCATTAATTGGCAAACAACTTAATTAAAATGCTTTCTCAAGTAATTAGCAACAAATACTTCCCTATCTGTTTTGCATGCCATTTGTCTTGTTGTGTTTGTTAAGCCTGCCTGTCAGTCAAACTTTGCTTCAGGTAATTTTTTTGCTCTGTGGGGAAAATCTTCAAAAATTACATCTGAATTTAAAATATTTTGATTATCATTTTTATCTAACAAATTCTCTTTTTCACTTCATCTTCTATATGTCCCAGAAAACTACCATCCTGGGAATTTAGGGCCTGAAGATGAAATTCCGCATCAAGGCATTACTGAGTTTCCAAAAACACTCTCCAGAGAACAAACTGAATCAATCTAGAATCAACAAACAGTGCAGTTAATTAATGAGAACACCATAAGGGAGCTTTTTTAAACAATGTTGACGGCTGCTGCCTCAGGACCAATAGCACCAGAAGTTATTGCTGGTTTGAAAGAAGTGACTCTTAGGGTTCCCCCAAGGCACCTTTTGCTTACATTAGCTATTTACCACAACTTTTCCTTTTATTTGCACCCTAGGGGAAGTACACTTATTTCCTAAATTACTTTTTAAGTGATGCTTATGCCTGCCAGTAGCCTGAGGTACAGAGTGAAGGTACCACAGAGTAAACAAAACCAAAAATTGAGTCTGAAAGAACACTGAACAAATCTGCAGAAAAATCATTATGCTATAGGGAAGTTTTCCACACTATAAGTCCTAAGATAGCATGTAAAGTGTGGGGGATTCTTTCTTTGGCCTGGTCTACCTTGGGAATGAAGAGGAAGGGCAAGTCTAGAGGAAAGCTTCAGAGGTGGCAGTGGTGTTGTGTGTGGATGATTAAGAAGCTGTGAATACTCATTTTTAGACAACAAGCTTATTAAGACTGAGGTGACATAAAAATACTTTATTTTTATGATAAAGTCTTTCTAAATCTTGGTATTAAAGGCATCAGCACACAAACTTACTCTTCACAGAATGTAAGTTCTCAAAGGCAGGCACCTGTTTTTAGTTCACTGACTATCCTCAGCACCTAAAACAGTACCTGACACATAATAAAAACTCAAAAAAAAAAAAAGGTTTTGGGTTAAAATTAATGACTGAACTGATAGAAGTTGATAAAAAAATTCTAATCTAGCCAATAATTCCCTTTGAGAAGCAATTGAGAAGCACACAACAGTCATTTGCCATCTATATCTAATGCATACACCAGAAACAAGACCTACAAAGTTGAGCTATTCAGTATTAATAGTTGTCATACATGTGCTAAATGTGGAAATCAAAAGTGATTCAAAAATAGATTTTGTCTGGCCAAGTTTATAGTCTAATAGGGAAATTAGGTATCAATCTAATAATTATACCAATTTATAATTAAGAAAATGTAATAAATGCCTTGAAAATAATACTGGGTATTCTGAAACCATAAAAGTATTCAGAAGGTTGTAGTGGTCATAACAGATATATTGTGCAGGATGGATAATTTAAGAAAGATACAGAACTTAAGGCCAGTACACAAAGCCAGTACATTCATCTTTGCATCTTCACTTGTGAATTAACAACTTATCCTAAACTCTGGAATGCAATTATTTAAGATTTCAGTTGCTTCAAATCATGTTATGCAGTCTCAAACTTTCAAAGCAAGTATACCCACATAAGACTATTTTATAATAGGCATTAAAGTCAGTAAGTTTTAATTATATGTCCTAAAATTAGAATTTTAAAAAATATTTTAGCATAAGGTTTAATATTTTAATTAACACCAAAATATATTTTCTAAATTTTTTTACTTAAAAAATTTAGGTTTATTAAGCACAATAACATAATAGAAAATAGATACTTGTTGACTTCCTTTCCTACACTAAGAATAATGCTACAGTCTCCTCATTTTCAAATTCAATTTAATTTTAGTTATTACAGTAAATATTTAGGTTTGCTTTCTAGGCAAGTTTTCTGTTTTCACATTGTTCCTTTTTTTTTTTTCTTGACATTGGAATGGACAGAATGAAACATACATCATACTGGTGAACACGTTTAGAAATTTAAATAAATTTTTAAATATAAACACATTAAGGATACGTCAACCCTCAGTTATATTTATCATCAAGTAGCCAGTGAATAGTAGTACTGGATTAGTAAAGGTGCTTCATTGTTAAAATTAATGAATAAAAAGGTGAATGAACAAGGTGAATATTTAGAGATATAGCTTGATTTATACACACACATATGAGTACATATGTTTGTATATGTACATGTACATGTGCATATGTGTACGTTAGATAGGGCAGCGGGGGGAAGGAAACAGATCGTGGGTATCTACACTTAATTCTTCACAATTCCTTTATTATATACGTTATTCTAATAAAGTCTAATTTTATCACCAATAAAAAACTACTACAGTTTGTTAAGAACTGTATTTAATTTTTTAAAGATTTATTTATTTATGCATACAAGAGCTGGAGTACAGGCCAGAGATGCTGGGGGATGAGAGGATTCACCAGAGGCAGAGTAGGGAGCAGAACAGGCAGACTGACTGAAACACACTGCTGAGGAGAGCAGTGGAGGAGGCAGGAGAGGTCTGCTATGCCATGTGGGGCCCCTCTCTGGCCGGAGGCAAAGATCAAACTCACGCTGCAGTGGCTGCGGTTTGCTTCATAGTGTGTTGCTTAACCCACTGCACTACCAGGGAGGCCCTATTTTAAATATTGTTAAGGCTATGAGAGTTGGATAAAACAAAAAGGTAAAGGCAAGAGCAACATGGATTTTTAAGCATAATCCATGGTGGACAGTCAAATGCTAGAGAGTTTATCTGATAGTTTAGCAGCACAGAGGGAAAGGAACAGGGGACAGGTCTATATATATTGTTATATTTTACTCCACACTTATGCCTCTATTCAGAAATACTCAAGTACTAATGTCTTGGTGAGTGTGATATTACTCTTCACGGTGATATTCAAGCATCCTCCTGATCTCTTCCTGAAGTTTGAGAATTTCAGATAGTAAAACAAGTCACCTACCTATAATGACATTTAGGTCACACTTGAACCAAAGGGGGAAAAAAACATCTAACAGTTGGAAACTCACAAATATCAATAGGATAATTTAGTAGAATAAATGTTTGGGGGAATCTAATGTGTACCACTCAATAGTAAAAAAAAAAAAAAAAGAAAGAAAGAAAGAAAGGGAAGAACCTAGAAAAAAATGTCACAGGAAAAGAGACCTGAAGTGGAAAAATAATAACAAAGCATTTGAAAAATAATTTTTAAGATAACAATATTGAGGAAAATCACTGAATGAGATAATGACAAACAAGTATTAAGATACTAAATATGATAGAAATGCAAAGATGGGAGAAAAATGGAAAGGATATAGAATGTGTTGAGACTAATAAGGGATTAAGAAATTATTTTGGGGTGCTTTCTTTCCATTTATACAAGCCAGCTTTTATTCCTTGGTGAAGGGGAAGATTAATATAATGCTAGGGAATCACAAACCAGGGAACTGAAATAAGCAGCAGACTTTCAAAGGAAACAATTACCATTCGGCCATAGTATATCTTGGCACAAAGAATCTGACCAGTCAACCTAAAAATATGAAGTAATGTCAGACACCAGGCACCAGGTATCTTACTGAAAGAAAAAAACATAGAAGTAGCTGTTACCTAGGAAGATTCACATAGTAAGAAAAATACACAATGTAATTGCAAATCTGAAAAATCAATCCAATTATATATCAATATGCAGGTTTATTCTTTTTTATTTATTTTTGCTTTTTAATATAATTTTTTAAATTTACATATATTTGACATCAATTGTAATCCCCATGTATTCCCCATCACATATCACCAGTGCACCATCACCTCAGTCCCCAGAGCTCCCGTTGCAGGTTTATTCTTGATCACCACAACTACATTTAAGAATCTAGGATTCGAGGACAAGTCTAGATTATCCCTATATTATAAATTGAGTTGTATCTGATGTAAACCAATTAAATTTCCTCTAGCTTCACAGCAAGATAGGAGTGATGTTGTAGATTTGGACCAAACTAGATTCCCAGATATCCTTTCTCCTGGTGGGTTACTTGTTATTTTCCAGAACTCAATTGTTTGGTGTTGGCTAGAATTTAGTCAAACTCCATGGCAGCAAAATCATCTGGGCATTTACCTCAATGTGATCAATACGTTTGGAGATTGAGAGAGATGTATGCATCACAGAATGGAAAGTTTTGTTATCAGAGAGCATTGGAAATACTTCCTAAGAAGAAAAGTATCTGTTTGGATTAAACAGTTTCCAGCTAACAGATGGGGTACCAGCCTCCTGGATTTAAAACTGTCAGTAGCTTTCAGGGCATTCAATAAAAGTATCAACATTGTTTAAAGACAAAGCAGAAACATTAGGGTAAAAAACATGACATATTTTCACATACTAAATAATAAAGTTAACATACCTATAAGTTAAAGTTATCAATAAATTTGATTTATGGACAAAACAAATTATATAAATTAATGTAATATAAAGCTATATTTTATGACTATTATGACTATTATGACTCAATTTAGCATAAAACTTAAATTTTATAGTAAACTCTTAGTTTTTTAGAGTTAAATCATCTAAGGAAAATGTAATCTTTCTGCCATTCAACCAGGTCTTGAGTTACAAGGAAGGCTCAACCAAGAATAGGTTCAAATTAATTTAATAATCATATATGGCAGCTTAATATACTCAGGTCAACCATGACACTTTCAAATAACTAGTACTCAGCCCCTCAAGTATTTACCACATTTTGGAACAAAAATGCTTAACAACTATGTAGAAAATGTTTAGTCAAGAATTTAAAATTCCTCCAAAACATACAAAACTCATCAACTTTTGTATATACAGCACATTGTATTTTACTACACAAAGCAGAAGGTATTAAAAACATAAGAAAAATTAAGCAAAATCATATTAATAGTGGAATATTTCTTAAAACTCTTCTTGAATTTGGTAGGTCTTATGATCAACAAATGAATGAGTATACAGATGATTTGAATAACAGGCTTGATTCTGTATACATAAAATATAAAATTTATTCATGTATTCAAAATTTGAATCAGAAAAAATGAAAAAGTATGAAAATTTATAGAAGAAACATTCATGCATATAATAAGAAAGATGCTTTACAGTGGTATTAAAAATGTGCAAAATAAAAACAATGTGGTATTATACTTTCTCTACTAGATCTAAAAAATATCAGAAAGCAATAATGTCAAGTGATGAAGAGAATACAACATAATATGAAGTAATTGATAATACTGGTGTGAGTATGATGTTGCAAGAATTTATGGGGATAACTGTCATTAAAACTAAAATTTAAAAGTTACTACAATTTGGTGAAGATATTTCACTTGTAATAACTTCTTATTTTTTCAGAAAATAGCAGTTTAAAGGTGTGCAGGGATGCTCCCTACTATATTGTTTAATAAAAACACCAAAATAAAAATTGAAACCAGGGAAAGAGTTTAAAGATAAGATCATAATTTTGTAAATAGATGTGAGAATAAATCAACTATTTATATTCTGATGTGGTAAACATTAATAATAGATTGCTAAGTAGCTATTTGGGTAAAAGCATAATTAAATTATAATTCTACTATGTAGATTAAAATGTTTATCAATTAAAATTTACACATATAAAGTGTACACAGTGTAGGCCCTAGATAACTCTTTTTGTTTTAGTTGAAAGAATCTACTTTTATATGAGGGTTGCTTACATGTTTCTCTCAGATAAATCTGGAGCTTTTTGTAATTAAAAATAGATTATCATTTCCTGGTAGATCTTAGATCAACAGTTGAACAAGATTCCAATTTACTCCCTAGACTCTGAATTTACCTAGATCTAAAGAAATAAATCAGTGTTGACTCTCCAAAGCCCATCTCAGTGAAGGATATTGAAATAAAGTTACCTTAAGGAAATAGTGAAGTCAGAAAAAAAAGGACTGAGAACAAGAATCTGAAAGGGCTGAAAAAAAAAAAAAAAAACAAAAATGTGTGGAGAAGAGCTTTTCCAGCAGAGTTTTCAGTTGGCCATGAAAATATCTTCAGACCTCACCACAGAAGTGTTTGTGCTCCAGGGAAAATAATGAATGCACTTTGAAGGGTTCAAAGCATGAGTTTGACAGATTTTTTTCTTTTTTTAGCACTTCCTCTATGGCAACTATAGGGTTTAAGGTGGCTTGGATATAATTTTTAAACAAAAACACAATCAATAAACAAACATTATTTGGTAATGTTATGGACTACAAATATAAATTTTGCCTTGGAGTAAAGTGACAAGATAGGAATATTTGTGCTTTGTAAAGATGTTACTGAAGACCTTGTGGGATGAATTTTGAAGAAGTACCTGAAACAAGTGATATGGTTATTTGGGTAAAAGTATTTCAGAGTGAGAGAACATCAGATCTAAATATCGAGAATGTGCTTCTTATACAAAGTAGATCAAGAGACTGGGGAAGGGGGAGGGGATGAAATGAAGTGGGGAGGTGGGAGTAACAAATGAGACCTAAGAAGGGCCAGTCTGTATAGAATCTTGTAAGCTATTTTTAGAATGTTGGCCTCTACTCTGTAAAAGAGAGGAAGGCATTGGGAGATTCTCAATAATGGAGAAAGCTTGCGGAAGTTCATACTGAAGAACTGTAGTGTTATTCAAAGGGTAACTTATATTTGCATAGTGGCTTCTATCAACTACATTTACCAGGTAGTGGAGGATGTTCTTCAAGAGAGTACTATATAGAAACAGAAAACCATACTAATAGCTGTCTTTTTAAATAAAATATTATTTTTTATGTATGTGGGAATGACTCATTCATCCACAGTCTTTTAATCTTTTTCAATAGTCATACTACAGACAAAATAGTGTTGAAACAATTACAAACAAAATAGATTAAAAGAACAATGCAACATAGAAAATAAGCAACCTATGAGCAAAGTCACAGAAAAGAGTAAAGCACATATGTAGTCAGTGCAGAGAAAGGATTTAGCTTGAAAAGGCAAATAACAGATCTCCCTAAAAATATTGAAAGAAAAAAAAAGGAAATACTTTTTAGACACATTGGTGAAAATTTGAGAAGCTTCCATTAAGATAAACTTAATATCCTATGTAATATGTAGAAGAGAAAGAGAAAAGGTTTAGCAAAGGCTTAGACAAGGAGTCTAGATATTGAAGTCAGGGACTTGGAGAGGATAGCAAGCATTTGAAATAGCTATAATGGGAAATGGTGCTGAGAAGGCAGCTGAAATTGAGAACCATAAAAATATAATGTCATCATTTCTCACATTTATGTGATTTCCTCTAACAGGCCCCAACATCTCAGAAATAAAAGTAGAGAAGGCAGATGTTTGAATTAAACCAAGATTCTGTGTAGTACAACATGGACAGGTTCTAGGAGACTTTCACTTTTGATGAAAATCTGATATGCTAATGGGGACTGGAGTTGCCGTATGCATCAAACAACTATACAAGCAGACAAACTTCATGAAACAAAAATTGACAACAATCCAAAACAATGATTCCTGAGAAAAGGAAACATACAAGGTAAGACCAATAATGCCCAATCTAACTACCCAAAGAAGCTTTCCAAGGCTCTGTGCAAAGGAAAATTCTACACATCTGGCCAAGTAGAACTGACAGAGTTGGAAATTCAGGAAGACCATGATGGCAAAAATTTGCTTTTAATTTAATCACGGGATTTTTAATATCAAATGATTTTATTTTTCACTCTAGAACTTTTCATATAGTTCATTATTCCTTTTATAATTTTAGGATTTTCTACTAAAAAAAATGGAGTATATTTCTGATAGATTTAATCCTATCTGATATAGTTAAATAGTACCTGATAATTCTCTCAGCATGACGTTCCTATGTCTGTTTATATCGATTGTTTTATCTCCTGGTTTTGAGTTTCTGTTTTCCTGTTTCTTTTAATGAATAGTGTTTGTTTTTTATTTAAACTAGATACTAGGGATTATCAATTTTATAATTCATATTTCTGGGATGATTACTTATGATACATTCTTCCAAATCTGCTTTGTGCAAGCTCTATGGAAAATAGTATGGAGATTACTTTAAAAAGTAAAAATGGAAATACCTTTGAACCAGCAATACCACTTTTATATATTCAAAGAATATGAAAACAATAATATGAAAATATTTATGTAACCCTATGTTCATAGTAGCATTATTCACAATTGTCAAGGTATGGAATGAACCTAAATGTCAATTAACAAACAAATGGTTAAAATAATTATATAAATTATTATCAATGAAATATTACTCAGATATTTTAAAGGATGAAATCATGCCTTGAGGCATGCCATGATGGATTTTATGGAGTTTACGATAAATGAAATAAGTCAGAAAAAGAAAGGAAATTTCTGGATGGTAAATTTATACTCCACTCATTTGCAAAACACAATTCATACTCTGAAAAATATTGTGGTCACCAGAGGGGAGAGGATGAATGAGGTATACAGGGGGCACTGGAGTTTTGGTGTAGAATGAATGAAGGGTTTGCACATGTTGAGGTGTGAAGCTGTATTCCTGAAATTATATAGTTTTGTAAACAAGTGGTAAATCAATATAATTTGCAGAAACAATGCTTAAGAGAAAAATCTCTATACATTCTGGTTTTAATCTTTGAAGATTTGTCATTGTTTGCAAAATAATTTGTAATTATTTAATGAGATAATTACACAATTTCTCTGTAAAAAACAGAGATGTGACTCTTGCCTTCTTACAACAAAGAATTTGGCATTAACATAGAATTTGAAGGAGCTCCCTAAAAAGATAACTTTTTTATACAAGTTATAAAAGCCAAGTTAATTATACTCTCTGAAAATTTCCCACTAATAGAATAAAGACCTTAAACTGAACAATTTTAGCCTCTTCTAGCTTTAATTCACTATTTTGTTCTATTTCAATCTATTTATAGACCTTTGGTTTCATTAATTCAGTACTTTATGTCTCTTCTCGAATGTTTTATGAAATATTGAAGTATTCAAGGATAAATGAGTATTATGTGGTATTGTAATTTAATCAAACCCATTATATAATAATAAGGGGATTAATTTGTTCAGACACATTCCTTCACATAACTATACATACTGACAACTATGTATACAACTTTAAGTTAGTCACATTTCATGAGCAACCACATATACTAACTCTAATTTAGAACTATGTTAAAAATTAAAAAATTACTATTTGGTCATTTAATTTAATGTTTGAAACTTGGAAATTGAAAGTTTGAAAATTGAAAATCCAGTATTTTTCCTTCTCTTTCAAACATTACAGTTGTTACTGTTAGTAACAACTAACTATTGACCAATGTAACTTGTGAATATTAGCTTAAAATTCTCAGAATAATATTTTTAAATTGAATCTATATAAGAAAGACATACATCATAATCAAATGGGGCTTTTTTTTAAGCATTGGATCCTCATTTTTTTAAATGTATATTTATTACATCCTCCTTCATATTTGTACAATGTATGATTTCCCCCTGAAATTACCACCACCAAATTACCCATGCACCACCATCATAGTCACATGTACAAGGCTGGTGGGAATGAAAACTGGTCCAATCACTATGGAAAACTGTGTGGAGGGTCCTCAAACTACTAAAAAAAGGGTCTGTCTTAATCTCAGGAGTGCAAAGTTAGCTAGCTGAGCATTAAAGACCAATTATTATTCTTCAATGTCACAGAATATTTACTTAATAGATACATAAAAAGCATATCTTGCAATATATAAAAATTAACTCTGAATATATATAAATTCAGAAATTTATTTCTCAATTAATTTTAATTTAATTTTTAAACTGAGGTTGTCTGTGACTTAGAGATATAGGATCTCCTCCTTCATGTGTTGTTACCACATCATACCCATGACCAAAATACCCATGGTCCTCCACTATAGTTCACGTATTCCTGACCCATTTTGTTCTCTCTACTCTCCCTTCCCCTCTAGTAATCTCAGTTACTCAGTTCATATTTTTTAGTTTGTTTTTTGGCTTTATTTGGCCCTTTGTTTTATTTCTCTATATTCTACATAAGTGACACTATCCAGTATTTTCCTTCTTTTTCTGACTTTTTTTGTTCAGCAAAGTCTCCTCCAGTTTCATCCATATTGTTGCAAATGGCAAGAGTTTATCTTTGTTATTGCTTAGTGGTTTCCAATACACAATGGAATATATACCACATCTCCCTGATCAATCATCTGTTTGGGGACACTTAGTTTCCATAATGTGTATGAGGATTCTTTTTTCTCCATGTCGTCCTTGCCCACCTTACTGGTCTTTTTATTATGGGTCCTAATAACAGGTGTGAAGTGGTATCTCAATATGGTTTGATTTGCATTTCCCTGAAGATAAGTTAAGATGGCCATTTTTTTCTATGCCTGTGACCATTTGTATGTTTTCTCTGATGAAGTGCCTATTTCACTCTTCTGCTCACATTTTGACTGGGATATTTTCTTTTTGTTGAATCATAGAAGTTGTGGCTGTCCAGTTTTCCCACCACCATTTAATAAAGAGATAAAGAGGTTTTCCTTTCTCTGATGTATATTCTTAGAACCTTTGTCACAGGTTAATTATCCATGTAGATATAGTTTTATGTCTGAGTTCTCAATTCCATTCCTTTGGTCTGTGTGTCAATTTTTGGATCATCATAGCTTTGTAATGTAATTTGAGGTCTGGGACTGTGATACCATGATTCTTCCTCTATTCCTGTCAGGATTATTTTGCTCATTCAGGGTCTTTTGTGGTTCCATATAATTTTAATGTTTGTTTTACGTTTTTAAAGAATTCCATTTGAGACATTAATAGAGATTTTATTGAATCTGCATATTTTGGTAAGAGACTTTGTTGACAATATTAATTCTTCATTCCACGAGAAGAAAATACCTTTCCATTTATTTAGTTTTCTTCTATTGCTTTTAACAATGTTTTATGCTGTCCATTGTATAGGTCCTTCACCTCCTTTGTTAAATTTACTCCTAGGTATTTAAATATAAATGGAACTGTTTTCTTCATTTTTTTTTCCTCTTCTAGTTCATTAGTTGCATGTAGGAAATCTAATGATATTCATATATTGATTTTATAACCTGACATTTTATTAAACTGATTTTTTTTCAATTATTTTCTCTTTTTTTAGTGTTCTCTTAGTCCATTCAATACCATCAGGTGTTATCTTTTTTTTTTCACTTTTAAAAATTATGGTTTTATTTGTTTTTATTATTTCTTTATACATATTTGAGATCAATCGTAGTCCCCATGGAGTTCCCATCACCATTCCACCAGTGAACCGTCACCTCTGTCCCCTGTGTCTTTCCACCTCCTTCTAATTCCCTCCGTCCCCTCCTGCTCAGGGCACTTCTGGATTGTCTTTGTCTTTTTGTTCCTGTGTTTGTTTTCTATGTATATTTTCATGTTGTCTGCAAATAGTGATAACTTTATTTCTTCTCTCTCAAAATTTGACTCCTCTAAATTCTTCTCTCACTTGATTGTTCTACCTAGGACTTAGAAAATTATGTTGATAAGAGTGGACATCCTTTTATTCTACAAGGTCTTAGTGGAAAAAATTAATTTTTTGCTACTGAGAATGATATTAGCTACAGGTTTTTCATATATGATCTTTATAATATTGACGTGTATTCCTTCTATCCCCAGATTTTTGGGTGTTTTATTATAAGTGTACGTTGAATATTATCAGTGTTTTTTTGGGGCATCTATTAATATGGTCATATAATTTTTATTTTCTTTTATTGATGTGGTGAGTTACATTGATTGATTTTCAGATGTTGAACCATCCTTGTGTCCATGAAATAAATCCTACTTAGTCACTGTGTACCATCCTTTTTTATTGCTGTTGAATTTGGCTTGCTACAATTTTGTTTAGGACTTATATGCTCAACAGGGAAATTAACCCGTAGCTTTCATTTTTGTTTGGTGCTTTTGTCTTATTTTGGTTAGGATAATGGTGGCCTCATAAAATGTATTTGAAGTATACTCTCTTTCTCACTTTTCTGGAAAATATAAGAAATGTAGGTATTAAATCAACTTTGAATGTGTGGTAGAACTCAATAGTAAAACCATTTGATTTTTTATTATTGTCTCAATTTCCTTGCTTATAATTGGTCTGCTCAGGTTTTCTATTTCTTCCTGATTTAGACTTGGATAGTCGTATATTTCTGACTTTGTCTTTCTTTCTAGGTTATTCAATTTAATAGTATAAAAAGGTTCATAGTAATTTCTTATGATTCTCTGAATTTCTTAAGTGTCTTGCATAATTTCTCTTTTTTCATTCGTGATTCTTAAAATAGAAAATTTAGATGTAATCTAAACTATTCATAGATAAATCACAAAAATTATTCTTCAAAAAAGAAAATTGATAAGTTTGATTTTATCAAAATTAACAGTTTTTGAAAGAATTAAAAGATAAATCACAGAGAAGAATTCATTTACAAATCACATTTTTCTGAATAAGGACTGGTGTTCAAAAAATATTAAATTTGCTTAAACATCAAAATTAAGAAAACAGACAATCCAGTTAAAGAAAGATGTGAATGTATATATTTCCAAAGAGATACAGATGGCATAAATTTACATGAGGAAATGTTTAGCATTCTTTGTTATTAGGAAAATGCACATTAAAATTATGTATATACTTATTAGATGGAAAAATTTAAAAACAACAATAAACAAAATTGACAATATCAATTTCTGATCCAAATATAGAGCAACAAAAATTCTCAAAAATTGCTGTCAGGAATTCACAATGGTGGAACCATCTTGGAATACAGTTTGACATTTTCTTATAAAGTTAAACCCATACTCAACATGTTATCAGGAAATTTCATGCCTGTGTATTTTCCCAGAGACACAAACTTATATACTTATGCAAAAACCTCTAGGCAAATATAGCAGCTTTATTCAGAAACACTAAATCTTATGACAACCCAAATGCCCATTGGCTGGTGAATAGATAAACAAACTGAGATATAACCACACAATTGTATATTATTCAGCAATAAAAAAGAATATGAGCAAAAAGATGGATGAATTTCAAATGTATTATGCTAAGTCCAAAAGCTACATACTCTGATTCCATTTATGTGATATTCTGGAAATGACAAAATTGCAGGGAAAGATATTTGGGGGAAGAAAAAGAATTGACTGCAGAGAGGCATACGGAAGTTTTGGGCTTGTGGAACAGTTCTATATCTTGATTGTGGGGCTGGCTGCACACATACATACATGCATCAAGGCTCACAGAACAAGTGAATTTTACTGTAAGTAAATTCTCCACCATTAAAGCTGACTGAAAAAACAATCAGTACAGAAATCACTATAAATAAGTGTGTACTTAAAGAACAAATTTTTCTGAACTTTAAAATTTTTATAATTTAATAAAAAGAATGGGTATATACCTTTAACCTCTCTCCAACTTCTAGGAATCTTTTATACACATGTAAACTACTAACAGATGGTGATATAAGCATAAACATGTCTATTATATATCATTTTTCAATTTGTAAAATTTACCGAAATAATGTAGTAAAAAATAAAAGACTAACTGGGAATGGTTGAATAATATATATGTTAAATACTTATATTTAATATATATAAAATAAATGTACATAGCATGGAATATTATATTTTTATGTTGCACAATTATGGGTACCATATTTTGGGGGGGTTACAAAAAGAACAGAAAAGAAAAACAGTGACAGACAGAAATTATTAGCACGGAAAAAGAGGATGAAATACATAACTGATAACATTTGTCACTTCAAGAAGGGTTGATTTGAAAGGAAATGAGACTATTACTGATATTTATTTCAGTTTCTGTATTTTTTGACTCTACAATATCATAAAATGTTTTGTGAATAAACTGAATATAGTAAATATAAAATGAAACATCTTTTTGAATACCATATTAAATATAGTTTGTACTAATGAGGTCAGCACATTTGGTACAGAAGCTTTAGTTTATTAGACTATTAGCATCATAACTGAGAACATGGACTTTTGAGCCAGATCCTTTGGTCAAATCTGGTTCTACTACTACTAACTGTGTTGACTTTAGCCACATTACTTAGTCATTCTGTGCCTCAATTTCCTCCCCTGTAGAGATAATAATAATAATGAAGTCATTGGATTTTTGTGAGTATTAATTGTGTTATATACATGTAATGAGTTAAGTATAGCACCAGTTACATAGTTAACAATTAATAACATCTATTATTAGTAGTAAAGCCTGAGATTTCAACCCATTCTAGAGCATGAAGTAAAGAAGCATTAAAATCAGTTGCTTCAACTGGGATTATCTAATTCTTTATCATTGAAGGGTAAGAAATAAACAAAAACCCATATATAGAATTTTTCACTGTGTCACTTTAAAAACTAAAACTCTGACAAAACCATAGTACAAAAATTGTTTTCTCACATAACAGAGTTAAAAGTACTCTTTATTCATAATATAATTTTGTATATTGTTAAGCACGATTTTTCCCCCCTTTTCTTCACCTCATCCAAAATTATGTCCAGGTGCAGAAAAGGATTTGAGTTAGTAGAAGGGAATGCATTGCCATCTAAACTCCATATGGTCACAAGAGATACCAGAAAATGAAAGAAGGTTCAGTCAAAAAGACACTCGCAGTAAAACTGAATTTTTAAAGCTACATCTGTCATATTATTTGTGCCACATGAATCATTTGGTTGCAATGAGGACAAAAGAAACTCATTGCTAGAACTATAGGACGTGTGTGCGTGCACACACACACATGCATGCTTTTTCACAGAACATATGTTATTCTGCTTAGATTTTGCCAAAGGTACAGTTGAACCACATAACATAGAGCACTGCACAACTGAAACGTTGGTGTTTAGTCTTCATCTGAAGACAACCATTAGATTTGAACTTAGACTAAGCACCTTTGTTGACGTTTCCCTACAACTATTAAAAAAAAAGATATTTCCCAAATTAGCTCTTCTTTTCCCCTTCTCACCTTATTTGCCCATTCAAGGGCAGAAAGTGAAACTGCAGACAATAAATGCAGCCGATCATGAAAAAAATAAAGTGGAATGACTCCACACCTCGCATGGTGTGGCTACAGCGAAGCAGATCCTAGAGAGTTGGAATCATATCATCCTGAGCATCTGCACCACTCCTCCTTGGAGAATGCATACTAATCATCTCTCTTCATGGTCAGTAACCACATAAGGACAACACCAGACGATGCCAGTGGTTTTGATCCTGTAGCATTTATATGCTTCCCTACAAAGACAGTCATGCCAGATAATATTCGTCAACCTTGTCCTTGGTCTTCTCTCCTGATTGAGGCAGATGTTTATTTTCCATCTGTACTATATGTCAGTGCAACTGCAGTCTTCATCTGGCAAAGGGTGCCTGTAATATTATGAGGCCATCACATAAGCTGCTGGAAAGATTACTCTGGTGAATAAAATCAGTTTATGGCTAAAAACATTTATTCTTCATTTTGATAAGCTCTTAACAAATGGAAATTTGCTTTCTTACACTTTTGCCAAGCATAGGACCATGTTTATTTCTCGCTATATGGGTCACGAAGGATTCCCAGCTGTTAGCTAGAGTCAGTTGTGCATTGCTGCACTCAACAACATCTGTTTCACAAAAACAGTATCCAGCTTTTAGCACTCAAATGGAGGTTATACCATATGCCGGCAGACCACTTAGTTTTTACCTTGGGAACCAACTTTACTCCAGTCAAGGTAACAGAGGAAAAACTGAATATTTAAATGTTACCAGCCTTCAGTCACATCTTCATGTGTGCTTGTGATTTCCAACTATATAAGTAAAATTAGTTCCAAGCATATACTGCAAGCTGTTCCTCTGTTTAATTATTAATTGGAAGAAAGTTTGTTTGCAAAACAGTTGTAATGTATTTTGTGATAGACACTGATATTGAAACTGGAGCCATAAGATGACTTTGCAAAGAGAGCATTCTGTTAAAATGTTGATCAGTATGAGATATGGACAAAGCAAATCAGGTTTGTAACACCTAAGGATTGTTTGACATTAAGGAAAATTACAGAATATCAAATATTTCCTTCCATTACATAATTGTCTTCTTTGCTTAATTTTCATCTTGGCTCCTTATCCTATAGTGTTAAAAGAAAATGTAAAATAAAGCTTGTATCTTCAGTTTATTTTGTGATAAACTTAAACTTTAAAGAAGCAATCAAATGAACAATGGATTTCAAGTTTATGTCTTTATTAGCACAGTTCTTAAATTGCCTACCAAAGATAACACATTTGTTCCTTAAAGGCCAAAACCAGTTTATGGACAATGATAATCTAATCATTGCCTTATATTTTTTGTTTTTGTTTTGTTTTTATAATTAATTTAAATTTTAAAGTAAAACTAGAGAATACTGAATTCTTGTCTAGGTTTTCCAGTTTCCTCAGTTCCAAAAGTGAAGACATTAAAGTGCTGTTTGTCTCTACGATCTTTTCCAATTACTGATTCTTAAATTACAAGGAAGTGATTTGCACTCAAAGAAGATACTAAAAGAAGTCTATACCCATGCCCAACCCCATGGACAGAAGTATTATTTTTTGAAAAATTATTTGATGCTGTGGTTTAAAGGCTAAGAGATTTTTCTGAGTCACAATTTTAACTATCAGGCCAGAGCACAAAGAGTGCTTTATCAAGACCTCAATTGGGGCACATCTTAAATCCCCTAATTTCATTTTCAAATAAATATGTCCATTTGGGGCCCAATCCACCATATAGACTCCAAACAATTAAATTTTTCATTATTCATTAATGATCACAACTAATTTTAGTTTATTTGGATTTTCCATCAATGAATGCATGCAATGATTATAATTTCATCTCTGGATAAATCACATGACTAAAAAGGAGAACAAAGATGGGTTAGTAGTAGGTATAATCCTACTCATAAGCTGTCTGTCCTTCACACATGCTATAAATTCTTAAAGAGCTGTAACTGTGCCATTTCATCATCCTCATCCCTCTCTTCCCAATATTCCAATATAAGCAGTAATAAACAAACTTGTGGTGAACTAAACACGATGTACAATTTTATTAGAATGCTAACCTGAGAACCCTTGCAAGAAGCCAATGGGAATGAAAAGGATATAGGGTGTATATTATTACACCGAACTGGGATGAAGAACTATTCCTCAAGGAGTCTCAAAAACATGAAAAACCAAATTTGATTGTTATCAATCAAATATATCATTTCAATAATTGTTGATTTTGTGGGGAACTATTGCAAAAGGAGTTCCAAAGTGAAAGTACTGTTCAATGTCATATCATGGTGACTGCTGCTTGTCATGTGAGACAAAATGCCAATAAAGGATCAAGATCTTAAAAGCCCTTTTTCAACCTTGGGTTGAAAGTTCCATGGCTACCCAAAGTATCAGATTCTTAACACATAAAATTAAAATTCAAATCCAAGTTAATAAAATAAAATGCTAACCAAAAAACACAGGGAGACTTCCAGTCTGAACAAATAACACAAAATTTGGAAATGATCAAGGTTGTTAAATTAATATGTGATTGGAAGTCATCGTGACTTGATACCAGGCTTACGGGATGGTATAATAGCCTGCTAATATACAGTCTATACTGATTCTGATCTACTCAAGAGCTAGGTGAATCAATTCTAGCTGTAAAGCAATGAGAAGATCCAAAGAGGTAATGGTTGATGCCATAGAGATCACAGAGGAAAGCATAGATTTGTTCTTAATGAAGTTAGTGAACAGAATTTAGCCCTCCTCAAATATAGTACAATATGGAGAGCCAGTCCTAGAACTTAAACTAGGATAACAGATAGAGCAGTCAGTAGCTTGAGGACAAGATTGTTTATCATAAGGATAAACTATTATTTAAAAGGGGCAGTGAGAAACAAAGAGAGAAATTGGAGGGTGAAGCTTTTGGTCCTAGGAGGAACTGATCAAATGGTGGTCACAGCCTTGAAGTCAAGTTCTGAATAGCAATTTTATGACTAGGGTGTAGTTCAGCAAGATAAAACAATCTCTAATTTCCCTTGGGGGAATCTTGCTCAACTTGTGGTGTTCATTGTATAATTAACTTCCTCTATGAAAAAAAAACCTTCAATTAACAGTACCTTTTAAAAGCCATGTTATAAGGACAGACAATGAGCATTTCAATTGAAATAAATTTGAATGGTACAAAAACAAACACATTGCAAAAGCTTAACAGGTTCTATAGAAATTAAACCTTTAGTTTTTCCAAAAAGTAGAATTTCTTGATTTTTAAAATTATGTTTATCTTCCTGATTCTCTACAATTTACTGAATTCAGTTTTGGGGAGGGCACGTGGAGATTTTTGTTGTATTTTCATGTGTGAACCAAAAAGGAAATTCTCAAAGAAACCACTTAGTTATTACATTCATTGTGTTGTTGTTACAGGGCAGGGAGAGGGGCACTTTAGAACCTTTAAACTTGCTCTTTCTAAATGGGTTTTGCCATCCACTGCATTAAGATAAACATATAAGGTTTTTAATGGAAAGGAACTTTAATGTAATTAGGGACAATATAAAAAGATAAAGAATATTGTTACTAAGTTAAGCATTTAAAGTTTTTTTTTTTTTTTGAGGGTAAAAGTTTAGTTAAATAGGATTGGCCCAAAGTAAGGCCTAAAAGCCTGCCAAATCTAAAGCACCTTTTAGTGGAGACCTATAGAAAAGGGTTAGAAAGAGCTAGACAAATTTGGGAGGAAAAGAGCAAAATTAAAATTAAGATAAAAACTGCTATTATTAAGTTCCCCAGGGGTCTCTCACCCACATCTGTTTAACCAGTCTAAGATCAAGAAGCAAGCACAATATCTTCACATGTCCCTCTGCTCCACATCTCCTTGCTGCTCTCGATCCTGCTTCTTTTTTTCTCCCTTCCTTCTGTCTTCTTATCTCCTATTTTTAACATTTTTTTTTTTTATTATTTTTGTTTAGCTTTACCTACTTAGGGCAGAACCGGGATTCTGGAACTTTCCCTTTTCCTGGGATCCACCCTGTTACATTGTAATCAACTTTTTAAAATTAATAATCAATTGCAATCCTAAGAAAGGATTTGAAACAAAAGACAATCTAAAATAACAAGGCTTATTTTCTAGGATTTTGAACTCCAGGAACTCTGGGAAACATTGTTCAGGCTGTTAATTGAAAATAATCTCGTTTCCTCAGATAAAAAGAATTCATAAATGTTTATATTTTAGTAACTGATAAAAACTGAGAGTAACTTCTTAAGAAGCTCTAACAAGATCATTTCCTTCCCTTTTATCATCAGCCATGATTATGCAAAGTTCTTAGTAAAGTCAATTTTATTGTTGACACACTGGGATTGTGTGGTATCATTGGCTTTCTTTGCATGTTCTCTTTCCCAAAATACAGAAAAACCTTTGTATGTTCATCATGTGATCCTTTTATCCTTTTTCCCTATGCTTCCAATATGTTTAGAGATAGAATGACCATGAAATTGATTTTAGAAATCAGGATATTTATCAAAATAAAAGGAAGTATTAAGAATTATTCTAGGACAACTAATATAGCTAGGATATAGTGTTACTCTACTTAGAGAACACTTTGGACTCATCTTTTTCTTATTTTAACTAAAACTGAAGAAAATTGTTTACAGGGTTTGGTTCTAATCCTGAAAGACACAATCTGTAATGTCATAATCCCCAAATTCACAGTTCCAGGACTGAAATCCCCATAATATAATTCTGGAAAAATAATTTTTAAAATTCTTTAAAAGACATTTATTTATATTTTAAAAAGGGGATTTATTTGATAAACATAAAAACATAATAGAAAACTTCTTAGACCACTATACACTATAAAATGCATGTCAAGAGAAACTTGACCTTCCACAAATGCAGATATATAAAAGACAGTCCTTTCGCTTACTGAGGATGTTTCAGCATTTTTATGTACATGCACAATGCTTATACACACACAAAGTCACTGGTGTGAAATGACCCTTCTCAGAGCCCAATTAGCCAAACAAAAAAAAATTTAAAAAAAAACCAAAAAAAAAAAAAAAACCCCAAAACCATAAAACAAATTAGAACTGTCTTTTAACAATTCATACCTTCAGTATTAGAAATTATACAAAGGTGAAATATACATAGTATAGCAAATTCTAAGAAATGTGATTGATGATTTAAACTAGTGAGATAAAATAGAAAACTAAAAAGAAAATTTGACAAATGAATGAAAACGTCTAATACAGGGATAGATTATAAGCAATTGCATTGAGTCCATTAGAGTTGGCTGACTTTCAAGATCTTTAATAGTACTTTTATGTGTTAATATCATAAATAGTTGATTTTATTTCTTCTTTTAGGGCATGACTCTCCTTGGATAATACATTCACATTAATTTTCTGTGTGGTACTACTGCTCCTTTTGAAAGTTTCCTGTTATTTGATATATACTGACAGCATTCCTTATTAAATTTTTCCTTCTTCTATGTCATGCTTCTATGTTTTGGGAGCCACATGGAATTTCATTATACATATTCTGGTATAAAAGTTTGGTGAGGACAATACTGATGATTGTACAGTAAAACTGTGTATGTGTGTTCTTATCCTACAGTGCACATAATTATTTTTGAACCAGTGAGTAACTTTGCTGGCTTCTTCAGACAAACACAGCTTTAATTTATTAAAAACTCCTAGAATTTCATCAGCTGGAAGGAATACTAATGCAGACAAGTGATGCATTTTTAAACTGGAATTTTTGTCATTGCCATAGTGTACGGTTAATCCACTCATCTGAATTTTCCACTAAATACACTGAATTTTCCACTAAATACACTGGGTAAACTGGAAAAAAAAAAAAAAAAAAAACCTTGAAATTCACGTGAGAGACTACATTGCTCCTAATTCCAAACCTGTTGTTATGGTTTTGGGGATTCAACTGAAATCCACTTCCTTCTGTAAAGCCCATTAAATTTTCAAATAAGCATTTATAAAGTACTTCCTTTTTTCCAGTCATTAGTACATTCATGTGTCACTTAACCACAGGGAAACATTTTGTGAAATGTATAATTAGTCAGTATCAACACTGTGGGAACAAACTAGAGTATAATTACACTCTTAAGATAGTATAGCCTACTTGTACCTACACTAGGTGGTATAGCCTATTGGGACCACTTATGGTGCATTGGTCTGTCATGGTTAAACAATGTGCGACTGTACATAAATGAGTGCATAAATTCTAGAATTTTTGGATACAAGAGGGGCATAAATTATATACAATTGATAAAAGTATAACAGGGACAGTTTTGAATGTGCCATCAAATGTGAAATGTGCTGCTATTTTTTCTGTTAGATTTAATGGTGAATATAAGTTTATCTTCTTCAACAGTCAAATCCCTAACAAAAAATATATCACCAGTTAGTATGTTTGGTACACTGGAAGAATCCATCATTTTTTTTTATTCTCTGATAAAGGGCATTTGAATGCAGGTATGGTACAGTATGCAAAGGGGCAGGGTACACAATTGAATAATTTGGCAGGGGAGATAAAATTCTGGTATTTTCACCTACATTTAACTTCTTTTTTACTTTCAGAATTTCAACATTTGGGATTTTTATCTTTCAGAGTTGTGATTTTGAGCATTTTATAATTAAAAGATATTTGATATTTTCATATTTCAACATCTGGGATTATGTCTTTCCAGGATTATGACCAGCACTGTGGTTATAAACTCTTGACAGCATTTTGATTGAACTAAAGTTTTTTCACCTGAGTCCCCATTTGAAAATACATATAAAGAGAATTGTGTTTAGGAGTCATATGAGTTGTAATTCACAAATATAGACAATGCTAAAAATAATTATAGCAAATATATTTTTGAAACTTGACAGAGTCACCTCTCCCCCTGCACCACCACAACCATTCACTTATTCATTCATGGAAAGTTATGGAGACCTTACAGGAGAGGTAATAAGCCCAAATGTGAGATGAGACAGTGTTTTGGGGACAGTTTCTTGGAGAAGCAAACATAATGATGAGCTCATGGTCAAGTAACCAGATCTATTGGTGATGGATTATATAAGATGGAGAAGGTGGGGATGAAAAATAGTTCGGATAGAAAGAAAATTTGTACAGTCCCTGAGCACAGATAAGTCAGGGGAACTATATGAAGTTTGGTTTAGCCATTTTCCAATAGGGTTGGGCACAATGTAAAGAGACAGAAGATCACTTGGGGATAGAAAGGGAGACCAATTGAACCACAGGTCTAAACCAGTCAACAAACCAGTCATCTGGACTAATGAGGATGAAACATCAGACTTGAAAGAACTTCTAAATGCCACATGGTAATCTTAATATTTGGCAAAATGATAGAGAATATTTGTTCTTAACTGTTTAAAACTTTTAAGTGGTATAGCTCTCCCTGTGAGTTCCATTCTGTGTTCCTAGGTAATCGCAAGTGTCTTATTGCCATAATACTGACTGGTGATACCAAACACTCACATCCAGATGGAGAAGTTAGTTCTCCTCCTGAATAACTGAACACCTCCCAGAGGGCCTCCCCTACCATGTCCAGTACTGAGCTCAGGTTATAGAAAGGTTTCAGGTACTTCCTATCACTACCTTTTGTACTGAATTTTAAATGAAAAGTGAATGTTTTTAAAAACAAAGGTACCCTCCTGGAATGTCTAAACCATCTTTTGGGAAGTTGACTCCCTAGGGCAGGTGGTGACTACTGTGAAGTTATCTGAGACATATTGTATGATTATGACTACATTTTGGACATAGTTACATCAAGTGTTACTAATCAGTTCCACAAACAAATGTTTCAGTAGAAGGCTGGTGTCACACACAGGCTGACACCACAAGAATCCAATGAACTGCAAATTCTAATTCTTCTCCCGTGACAGACAGCTGAGACCATGACACAGCCTCTCTAATGACAACTTCTCCTTCTTACTTTCTCCTTTTCCTTTTGACTACTCTTTTCTTCTCACGTGGCATCAAGAACCTTCCTTTTCTTTTCACATTCTAGTCCAATCTTCTGCCTCAGTCTGTCACTTTCTCATTGTATATAATCAAATGGCAACTAAAGTACTTTTCAAGTCCAGCCGAAATCATTAACTTCTAATGAGTCTTTCTAAACTGAGTATGTCTCAGAGGGCTGGTTCTGGCAATAGAAGAAAACAACATTTTTCATAGATTTAATTCTACTTCCTTCACAGAAATACAGACCTGTATCTGTTATACTTTAGTTCCGTTAAGAACTGAAAATTTTACTTACACTGTATGATGTAAAGGTTCCTGTGCTAAATATGGGGGTTTAAAAGGCAATACTTCAGGAACTCACAACCTAATAGGAAGATTACAGCAACATGTCCCCAGATCATGCACAGGCTAGGGAAGACACTACATGATGTTCTGTAGAAGACTCAGAAAAAAACACTTTCATGAAAGTGAAAACACTTCTGAATTTTATAGTATCAAATCCTATTCCATTGGTATAGGTGGGGTATCTGTACATGCACATCTAGTGAAAATATGATGTGGATTTTCTTAAGAAAGTGAAGAAGTGAAAGTACCTTATGTTAAATATAGTACTAGGACTCTGTAGAATCCCTGGGTCCTGTAGCTGGGTCCTCCATCTCACTCTAGCACAAGGTTTGCAGGCTCTTGTAATCTATAATAATGTCACTCTTACAGAACAGTGGTCCTTCCTTTGAGATTACTAACCCAAAAATAATCTGATAAAGTTAGAAATCTCATCAGATGGGAATTTTTATCCAAATGTTTGCCCCAAATTGGAGTAAAAAATTCTTTCCCCAAAGCATTCATGGATTTCCTGATGCTCACTCACCACTTGATCCTATTTTAGAGTCCCCATTCTACACTAACTCTAGGAAGGCAGGGGATTGTAGGGAACATCATCAGATTCATGTTTTTGTCACACTTTCTAAAAGAAGGTCTGAAAAATTTGTTAGCAAAGAATAATTTCTTTAAAAACTGATTTATTTGAAAAAAATTGCAAATTGTAAATGTCTAAGATTTTAAAGCTAAGTATAGCTAATCCAAACTACACAGTAACCTTTCTGGTTGATTTTATTATTTCCCTTCTACAGATGAAGAAACAGGTCAGAGAAGCTACATGACTTCTCCATGGCATGAATTTGGTAGTGATAAAGATTAACACAGAAGTTTTGACACCAAAACCAGTGCTTTAAGCAACTGTCAGGGAAAGAAAAATGACTGAATGTTTAAAATTCTTTTTAGGAGTCATAAAACTAGCGGGCCAAGGTTTATGTTGAATACTTAAGTTCTTCTTAAGTATTTGCTTAAACTTAGCTAGAATATGGTTACTCAGATTTTACATGGTTCAGATTCACAAAGAAATAACATATGTCATTCTACAGCTAATGGAAAGACAAAAATGAACACCTTGAAATCCCAACATTCCCTGTGTGTATAGATTATAAATCCCAATAACTTTCCTATGGGTTTTCTTGTTTTCCCCTTGCTAAGAAGAAAAAGACTGTGCTGTGATTACTATGGTCAAAGATCCAAATATGTAGGAATAAGAAAATCTCACCAAGGAGTTATTTTTAAAGGTCGACCACAGACTCTTCCAAATGGGCTAACATTTCCCAACAGCAAAATCTACACTATAGTAGGCTTTTTACTCTTTCCCTCTCAATTTGTATTTTTATTATGAATTGCTACCACTCTATTCTTCCCATTTTTAGTTCTCTATTACTTTCATTTAAGTTCTCCCTTACCTGTAAGTTTGATGAGCTTTCTATGAAGAAATAAGCAAAGATATAAAAAAATAAGAGGATTTTCCAGGTGGGTTCTCCCAAGCTCTCACCTCTCTCATTAGAATAAAAATTTTACAGTTACATCTGCATGGGTATTAAAAAAAGAAAAAATATATATAAAAGGGAAAGATAGAAAAGAGTCCTAGATATGTCATTGCTCTCCACCCACAATCATCCAGATGTGCAATGGATTAGAGAATGGTACAATGACCCTTGGTGAGATTGAGCAGGAATGCACTAGAGCAGTACACTCCAGTTCCCTTTATAGCAGCATCAAAAGCACCTGTTCTCCAAAACTAAAGATGTCCATAGCTGTAAATACATCAAACTAAAAGTATTCAGCCCATATTTACATATTGTATAATGTTCTATTAACATCCAATTAGTTAACAAGAATTAATGAAAGCACACATCTAAATATTGGTCTCTAAACAACTAGCCTCTTACTGAAATAAGATAAAGCGACTAGAAGAAAAACTCCATTCCATTTCATATCGCTGTTGGAGCTATATTTTTGTTATATTGCTCCTTTAACTTTTTATTTGCTAATTAAGTAAATGCTGTCCAATATTTATCTGTAAGTATGAATGTTTGTAGGGAAACTTAAAATAGGCAAAAAACTAAGATTATAACATGATCCTGCATGACTTCTGTTTTTGGAATAACATTTACCTTTTTTGGGGCTTAAATTAACCATGTACAGAACAATTAAAAGAACACATCTCCAAAGAGGAAATGCAAATGGCCAACAGGTATATGAAAAAAATGCTCAACATCACTGCATAATTAGGGAAATGCAAGTCAAAACCAAAATAAGATACCATTTCTCACTGGTGAGCGTGTCCCAAATTAAAAAAAAAAAAAAAACTGGCAACAAATGTTGGCAAGGATGGAGAAAAACAAATTTTCTTATACTGCTGGTAGGAATGCAAAATGGTCCAGCCATTAAGGAAAGCTGTATGGAGTTTTTGCAAATTATTAACAATGGATCTGCCATATGACCCAGCAATTCCACATCTAGGAATCTACCCAAAGGACACAAAAACATTAATTCAAAAGGATACCTGTACTCCTATGTTCACTGAAGCACATTTACAATTGCTGAGATATGGAAACAACATAAATGCCCCAAACTAAATTTTTGTACTATTCAACAGTATTTAAAAGCACTGTTATTATACTTGGCATTTGTTCAACCATCACTATGGCATTACAGGTGCATTATTTTATTTATTCCTTATGACAACCTAAAGGTAGGTGTTATTATTCCCATATTATAGAAAATAAAATGAAAGTTCAGAGAAATGATGTCCCCAGTCCAAGGTCATTTAGGTAAAAAGAGACAAAGTCAGTATTCAAAGTCTCTCAGAGTATTCACCACACTATTCTTCCTCCCATAAATATAGACACGAACATGGACAAGTTAATGCAAGTATAGCACATAATTCCTTTGAGAACAAACTTTTTTTAGTGTAAGAAAAACAATCAATGGTCTTTCAGTTATGCAAAGATAAAGAAAAAAATCTCTTTTCCTTGTCTTTAGAGAATGAGTTTTTGATAGAACTATGCTCAAAGACATTTCTACTAGCAGTGACCAGAAATTTTGAATACATGGTTAATGAAACCCAAGATTAAGTAGAAAAGTTGCCAACAACTCTCTTTGGCAGAGAGGCCAGATCTCTGAGTTCCCAAAGTTCTGTCAACTAGGTCATATCCACATGTTCTCTACACTGCAATACTACTTGTTATTCCCCAGTCTCTAGTATATCTAGTCAAGTAGTACAGTTTCTTCTGAAATAGGCTGGGGATAATTAACTCATCTGTTTCCTTATTTAGGATAAAGCATCTTGGAGAAACAGAAGCAAGGGTCTAAAGCAAGACCATTGACTTTAGAACCAAACCAAACTTTGGGGTATATCTGTAGTCCCTTAGGATTCCAAAAGATACATGTGACAACCCGAGCATAAGACTGAATTTCCTGTAGTCAAGTAAGATGATAGTTCTTGTCACATTAATTTGAAAGCAAAAGAGGAAATGTGACCTCAATTTGTGATCAGTTTTTGTGAGTACAGGTTATCTATGTTTAATCTTGGCCAATCTAATAAATCAAAAATTATATATTGATCTAGTTTCTTTAATAACTAAAGTTGACAAACTGTGCATTCATTCATATGCTTACTGGCAGTACATATTTATTTTATTGTCTACTACTACCTTTATGGGTTTTGTTTTTAAATTTAAATATTAGTTATTAAATTTATTTCCAAATTTTACCAACTTTCCTGAATTTTATCTATTGAATTTATTCTTGCCCAAATGATTTGGGACATCCCTTTGAAGAACTTTAAATTATTACACAAATGTGTGTCTGATTCTCTTCCAGTTTTCTTCAGATTTATTAGGAAACTATTTATCTTGCAAACTCCACTTATAAAGAATTCTGAGATCAAATATATCTGACACTACTGCATGTAAATTCACAATGGGTATTAATAAATTAAGTATTCTGAGTAGTTTTGGTATCTTTATAATCTTGCTATTCCTCATTACATACACTATAAAAACTAATCTATTCTACTAATTTACCATGTTTGTAATAACACTAAGAAAAAAAAACAGGCGGAATTATTATTGCTATATAGCAAATGCTATTATCATTTAGGGAAACTACCCACATTTCTCCTAATTTTGAAAACTGTTTTGGCAATTGGAAATGTAGTTTTGTTTATCAGGAAATTTAGAAAATTGTGCTATAATCTAAAATCTCCTTTAATAGTATCCTCATTAAGTTCATGTAATATTATGATTAATTAGAATAGAATTCACATATTAAAAGAGTACATCCTAGTATTTATCCTTTTTTCAACTGTGCTTTGATCTTAATAGTAAGAAGTTTCAGTTTCTTGTAACTTCTACACATTTTGTCAAGTTAATCTTAAATATTTTATATCATCATATAATAGGATTACTTTCCATTATTTTTAGATTATTGCTAATACACAATAAATTCAGTATTTTAAAATTACTTCATAACATGTTGACTATTCATGAATTCTAACAGTTCTTATAGCTGATTTCCTTAAGTTTAACAAAAAGGGAAAAAAAAGAGATACTGACCTCTAAGTTAGAATACTTATACCCATATATATTTTTCTTGATTTAATTGTATTAGATAGAATTTCCAGAGCAAATTTGGAATTTGATAGTCAATATATTTGTCTTTAGCTTTATTTCTAGCAAATGACTCTACTTTATTAGATTATCTAGATTATATTTGAGCAGGCCACAATACTGATGCAGGCCTAATCTGCCAAAGAATATTGTCTCTTTGCTCAGACTGCATCCTAATTAAATTTGCTTTACAACATGGCAACATTACCTTTTGTAGGCAAGAAGGAACTAGGGTACACAATGACATGATTCTCCTCTTACCTCCACCTACTACTGACATTGCAATTATCAAGATTCTACATATTCAAAACTGGGAATTAAATGTAAACAAAATATTAGTATTGCTTGCAACCTTACAAATAGTGCTACATTAAGTAAAAGTGTATTTATGTCTTTTCATATGTAAGAGTATATTTGTAGGATATTAACGTAACCACTGGCCTAATATAGGTCTTTTTTTTCTTACCTAAGGGCAATATACTCCACTATCACTTTTGTCCACAAAATCGTTGTTAAATTTGGCCTCTGCACAAATACAGTGTCTTATCTCAGAGGCAAATCTGACTAATTGCATGAAAACAAACATTTAAATATTTACTTATTTATCAAGTTATCTTAAACCTTTTCAGTAAGCACACAAAGCTCTATGAAATTGGAGCCAATGTTCTGTTTTTGTCCTGTTTCATGCTCTACTTCCCACCTACATGTGTCCCTTGCACACATTCCACTGTTGTCTACATTCCCTCTGCTTAAATCTTTGCTCTGCTGGGAATAACTCTTTCTTTGTCTCCATTTTCTACTATCAATAGACTCAACAGAAGCTGAACTGCCTTCTGAATTCCCTCTTCCCCCTCTGTACTGGTTGGGTCAAGTTCATTTTATCTGTAGCCCAGTAAAACTACAGTCAATTTCTATCAATGCATTTGCATTGTTTTTATAAATAGATGCCATTATGTGTGAAAAATTCTTGAAGTCAGAACTAAGTCTTATTTTGTATTTTCTATACCTAGCATAGTACTTGGTATATAGGGAAGGTTATTTTACCTCCTTAAACAAAAGAAACAGAAACAAAATTGTTTTTTAATTAAATTATCCAGATTTATGGCCTATTTAGGCATTCTGTGATCATTTATGAATCAGAAATCATATCTGAACTCTCAAAATTGTATTATTTTACAATATACATTCCCAAAACTTTTGCCTCTAAATCAGATCTTAAAATATTTCCATGAATCTTGATTAACTTCTTTGGAAAAAAATACAACATTTGCTCTAAGTTATAATCATGGCTTTTCATAAACAGTAAACTTTTTAAAAGTACTTATGTTAAAGCAAAATTACTCGTCTCAATTCAA
Organism: Galemys pyrenaicus; assembly: GCA_019455555.1. NCBI lineage: Eukaryota > Metazoa > Chordata > Mammalia > Eulipotyphla > Talpidae > Galemys > Galemys pyrenaicus. Next base: position 5,441,453 of record JAGFMF010011756.1, on the reverse strand, counting down.
TACTCATAATATTTCATATTAGATAGTGGTATTTAGTTATTGAATTAGTTACAGCATATTAATATAAATAGTTTCAACCCAATTTGGACACTAATATTCAATTGATTCTAGGAAAATATTATATGAACTTAAAATTTATAAGACATTTATTGTGTATCATACTTAGTGCTTCATATACCACATTTAATCCTCAGGAAACCTTTTTTAGTTAAGTACTATTATTCTAATTTTACAAATGCAAAATTTCAGTTTCAAAAAAAATTAAACTGCTCTGTTAATGAAGTATTATTCCACTTCTTTTCAGGGTTTAGGTTTATCAAAATGGATGTTTCCTCATAAATGTTTTTTACTTCCTCTTTCTTAACTCTACAGCCATTCATCCACTCTCTGAGAACTTCCTTTTTTTCTTTTCACTACCTTATTATAGAAACAAAAGGGGTAATGTTATACAATCAGTGATAAAGAATTCAGATAAAAAATTGCATGTCATAAATTTCTTAGAGTGTCTTTGTGAATTACAGGTTGACCCACAATGACCTATAACTCTTTAAGTACCTGGCACCGAAACAATCATTTTTATATAATGCAACTGAAAAGGCTTCCCTATTAAAAATACCCCACCTCCCCTATACACAGCTCAAATGTCAGCAAGTTTATCCAGTTCAAACATAATTAAGAAGCACAAAGCAACTGAAAGCTCTTTGAACTTGGACAGGGACATAACCAACAGAAGAAGGTACTTGGGGGCTCATTGACTTTGCTCTCTATCATATCCCTTCCTTACTCATAGTACATTTATTCTTGTAGAGTACTTGCTTTTAGAAAGTTTCCTTGTACTGTATCAAAGTCTACCTCAGAGAAATAGTCTACTTCACAGAAATAGAATCATCAGAGAGAAAAATTCATTTTGTTCAGATATATGGGCAATCACACCAAATGACAAACAAGAGCAAGGGAAGTGAGGACACTGCAAAAGTATGTAAAATATTAATATCAATTACTGAAATATTTAAGAAATTTATCTAGGATTAATATGCAAGACTGTTTTTCAATTTTTCTTAATAGAGATATATTGACATATAATATTGTATAAGTTTAAGGTATAAAACCTTTTGATTTGATACATTTATATATCTCAATGATCACTAGTAAAATTTTACCTAACATCTCTGTGATATCATATAATTATTTTTTATTAGAACATTTAAGATATAGTCTCATCTACATATATAAACATAGTATTGTTCACTATAATCACCATGCTAACATATTAGATTTCTAGGACTTATTCATCTAGTTGCATGTTTGTAACCTTTAATATCTCCCCAATTTCCTGTCTTTGAACTTAAAACACACAAATAAGTATGTTATGAGAACAAGAACTTCTAACTAGTGCTTAGTGCTTCAGTTCAGAATTCTATCCTGTGGTCCTCCACTGGTAATGTTGAAATTAAGAACAAATATAAAGCAAATCCTGAATTGCCCTGCAGTATACAGGTAAAGAGTCACAGCAGTTGATAAACACAATTTAATTAAACAGAGAAGCAAATGGTTTCAAACTGAAGCTTTCAGAGAACCAACTCGTAGACATTCCTTTCATGGGAAAGGTCTTTTTAAATGTGATAAACTTCCCCAAGTTTACTTAAAGACTAAGTAGTATCCCTCATCTGTTATGGGGCACAGTGGTGTGTTGTAATGTTTTAAAATAACTGTTTAGGAGTTTATGTACACATGTGTATGAGAGTGTGTGTTTAAGTACTTTCTTGAGGCAAGGAACTACTATCACTGATGAACTGATTTCATTTAACCAAATTAACTCTGTAAGTTACATGAGAGATTAGGCTCTATAATCTTATACAGGGATGCAGAGAATTACATAGAAGTACGAAACATACATTGAGGGCCAATTAGACATGAGCAACTGATAATTATGAGAGCTGGTTAATATTTCTGAGTTATTAAGTCTGACAACATAATTCTGCTTTCTGTGTTGTTTAGTCTATTGATACCAGATGCTTAATGCATAGTAAAAGTGACAGTATAACAGAAGTTAATCCTTTCCCACAAAATAAAGAAAACATCTATGTGAAATACAGCATACAGAAGCTGAAAATTAGAATTGGTTTTAAACAAAAAGGGGCCACAGTCTGAGAACATTAAACTTCAAACAGTTAGATGGTGTTTCTTAATGCAGAGGGAGTTCAAAGACTGAAGTCACTTTTCACCACAACTTCCATCACTGTTTCTGGTCAACAAAGGTCACTTAGATAACATAATAACATGATTTCCCTCAAACAAATGAGCCGCTGTGTATCTTTTCTGACAGTACATATCCAAATATGCATTGAACTTCCCACCTGAAAGGATATTACTTTGGGGCCATGGGTCACTTGTTATCAAGCTTATGTTCAATACTGGTCCATGAAGTAAAAATAAGCTTTTTCTATTAAGTGCTCAAAACCAGTTTCTACAAAGTAGCAACAGAGATAAGTGACAATCACCCACTTAACTAAATGTTTGGCTTTTGTTGTTGGATCATTATAAAACTCACTAAGTGACACAGGGAGAAAAATTCACAAGGGTTAATTATTCATGATACACTATGGATGATTATAAGAGCTGATTAATATTTCTGAATTATGAACTCTGACAGTACATTCATGTTTTTTTTCTTGTTTCTTCTCTTGATATCAGATGTTTAATGTGAAATAAAATGTGACTGTTACAGTATCTACTGTATTTGTGGCTAGAAAGCACAAAAAGTACTTGCTCTCATTGTGAATAACCAAGAAATATATACCTATAAGAGAACATAAATGTCTTCTATAGGATTTTCACTCTCATTTAAAATAGGTGAAACCCCCAGAGAAAGTCTGAGTAAGAGGGAATTTCTATGACAAATGGAATTGAATTTCATTCCTTAGATAATAAAATGCGTCACATTTGTTAGTTGGAATTATTAGTTATAAAAGTGATGGAATATAATGTCTCACATTCTGCCCACATAAACTGAAATTTCAGTTCATATTAACCTCAGTCAGTGAAATTTCCTAATGATAACAGAGAACATTTCTTTAGCCCTTAAAGTATGCTAAACATACTACATGCATTAATATTTACAAATAAAAGCAGATGTAAACAGGTTGAGTAAGTTATCCAAGACTATACATATATTTAGCAGTCAAGCTAAGTTAGGTCTAAATTTAATTCAGATCTGTCCCCAGGAGATCTGGTTTCTGAGACCATACTCTAAAAAATACTTGGGAGATGATTAACATCTCTTCACAACCAACCTACTCCAGACCCTAATTCTTCCCCTATCCATATCTCTAGCCTTGCTTGGGTTCTGTATGAAATGGGTGAAAAGTCCCCATCTTGCTGATAGACAATGGATACAAGAAAAGATGTAGTCTATAACACAGCCATACATTTTTGTATGCTCTAATTTTTTAATTATTGGTTTATACTTCATGGCATAGATGAACTACTTTAGGTAAAACAGATTAGACCATCATTTCACAGCTAGAAGTTTACTCAATCATAAAATTTACATTTTAAGAGTCTAAACAATCATGGAAATAGGAAATGGTGGAATGAGAGATGTGTGTGCCTGGTGCTGTGTCACACCATGGCAACATATGATGGTAACAACAACAAATACACACACACACACAGTCAAATTTCATTATTTTAGTCACTTAATAGTGCTTGAAACTTTAATTGACACTGGGGGTGACATTTCCATGTCCTACTCCCCAGATTTCTTTATCCTATTTTCCCCTACTGGCACCAGTTCCCTGACCATCTGAACAGGTACTAAGGCACTGATTTATGAAATGAAAGATACCTATTCACCATACTTAATATTCTATTCGAATCCTGAAAGATTTTAAACGGAAAATATATATTTTTTCTGTATATGTGTGTGTGTGTGTATGTGTGTATTCTTGTTCAAATGTTTATGCAGTTTTGTTTCAAGCATCCTACAGCACTATGGATTTGTATAGTGGGAATAAACTCTAGCCCTTCCCTTAGGCCAAAACATCAGATGAAATGTCACAGTTTTTTGCCTGCCTTTCCTCTAAGTTGTGGTTAAACACAAATTTAGTGAAGACTATAATTGAGAAAGGGCCAGAAGTCAGAAGCTTCACTTTGCTTTTCAGTGATGGAGAATTACCCATAGCACTTGCTCCTGTTAAGATGGAGGTGCTTAAGCTCCAGTTCATTAGAACACTGAATTGTTTCCTCGTATTTGGTCTTGACTAGGAGTAGGCAGATATTTCATGAATCACAGCTACAGTTACAAGTGACTTCCTCTGTAATGCTACACAGGTGATCTGTTGTGCTTTGGCCCCAACTGTTCTTGTGTGGGAGTCACATTGCTCAAGTTAATAGTTGCCACTCTGCACCCTTCCTCCTATAGTTCTCCATGCTTCATGTTAACTCTTTGCACCTCTTTGTCAGTATAATCCCAGGTTTTTAAATTCCTTGGTGTGAGCAGGTACCCTTGAGTGAACAACAGCTAATGAACTTGGCACAGAAGTTGTACTTCCCTCTGGTAATTTGTATTCCCTGGTATATCACTAAATATAATTTAACTAACAGTTCTCCCTACCCCTTTCAACCATACAATTGCACATGATATATGTAGTTTCATCTGTTTATTTTTTCAGGGGTTACTGTGTTTTGTTGTAATTTGGTTATGAATATGTAGTAGAGACGAGCCCAGCATTTTCACTGTGCTGCCATCTTGATGGAATTCCCTCAGGTCCCATTATTAATAATTGGAAGAAATTGCAGTTTTATAATTTTAGATTTAGAAATGCTATGGCACACAGGAAAAAAGAGCATGATGGTGAAACAGACTTGTAGTTCTACAAAGGATTAGGAAAAGACAAAACTTGCAGGCAAATCATAGATCTGAGGCAGACTAGCAGGCGAGGGCTAGGGAAAGGGGTCAAGACAGGGGAGGGAAGAACACAAGGGCCCATAGTGATGGTTCATGGATGCCATGGTGGTAAGACAACTATGGGAGAAATCACATATTGTACAAAAATGAACAATGGGGTAAGAAAATTAAAAAGAAAACAAATTGTTAAAGTTCTATTTAAAAAATCAAAGAATGTTCAAGATATTTGTTAATTATCTTATTAATGGAACCATTTTATTTCTATGTATTTAATGACAAAACAGTGGAAAGAAATTTTTGAATTTGGGAAAATGGTATTTTGGAATATAATAACCCTAGGTGGCATTGCATTTAGGTACAGTTTTACTTTTTTAATACTAATATCTGCACCCATTCAAAACCAACCAAGTCAGAATTTCCAGGACTGGAACCTGGATGTTAGTATGCTTTGTGCTGTATTCTGAGTATTAAATATATAGTCAGCATTGAGAAAAACAGCATGAGGAACTACCCTATCAATACATTTTTCAGTAGGCCATATTAACTAAGCTTTCTACTGATAATACGATGGCTTTAATTATTATTCATTGAGTATGTGTAATTATAATCTGGAGAACTAAAAAACAATATTACCCAGGTTGAAACAATAATTTAAGAAATTCAGATACACCTTGGTTTGGTAAACTTTTTTGCTTGTAAATAAACATAAGACATTCCTAATACTTGCAAATAAAATTGTTCTTCAAATATAAACTAATGATAAGTTGATAATTAGAAAAATAGCTCACAAATCAAATCTCCTGGGAAATCTTATTGATTTTATCATTAAAAAAATATGTTCATAATTTGGCTACTTTTCTCTTCAAATTGCCAGATAACCATCGAAGAATCCCTGTACATTATTACCAAGTATGCCAAGAATGAAATTTCCCAACCACTCCTCACTCAGGATATTTCTTAATATTTTATTTGTTGTGAGCAACTTGAAGCAATAGGGCAATGTCACCCTCCAGAACAAATTACTGGTTTTTACTGTCTACTACTCTAAAAGAGATGGATTTCTTAAGGCCAATGTTCCTCAGCTGCAATACATACCCACCAATTATGTAATATTCATCTGGGTCCATCTATAGTGCCTCCAAGAGACTAGACAGAACAAGGGGAACCAACACTAATATGATACTCATGCTGCTTCTTATGCCATGAGTAATAAAGTTGTTTGTCTCTGAACCAAGAATCTCATGTCTTCTGCCAGAATCCTCGAAACCTTTATAGTTTAATATATTGCAAGTAGAGTAAAATCAAAACTAAGAATTAAAAAGAACTTAATATTGCTCTAATCAAGATAGCATCATCTTTCATCTACATTAATGTATTAGTTTCTTCATTGCTATATCTGCTTGTTGCCCTGTTTTTAATATCATACTTAGAACATTTCTGTTAAACATAAATCTGATTATACTACTCCTGTATAAAACTCTTCTATAGATTATCATTTTACTCAGCATGAAAGTCATATCTTTACAATGAGTCAAGGGTACACCATTATTCTTCTTGACTTTATTGTTTATTACTATTGCCCTGAACTGCCCTCATTTCCACAACGCAATCTTCTATGCCTCACTTCCTGCAGGTTAGCTGCCTCACTTCCTGCAGGCATTTATTTACTCACTTTCAGGAAATTATTCCCTGCCCACCCATGTAAATTTCCTCACTCCTACTCATCCCTCAACATTTCATTCTCCTTCCTTGTTTTATTTTTTTTCATAGTTCTAAGCTTATATTTTTTGCTAAGTCTTTCTCCCTCACTAAGAGCTAAGATCTGTGAAGGAAGGGACATTTTTACTTCTAACATGAAAATTCTAACATGGAGATACTTCTGTATTTCCAACATCTAAAATCATATGTGATATATATTAGCATAAAATATGTGTTGCACAAATGAATAAAGTATACAAAAGTGTTATTCAGTATCTAACCTAGCTAGAGCAAAAGATGGATCCAGGAATATATATTATGTTTTTAGGATCTAGTATACATAACATACTGACCCAAAACTCATCAGATAAAAATGAACTCATTATTATCTTTTCACAGTCATATGGTATGACTATCCTTAGCTAATATAGCTCTTGTTTGGAGTCTCTCATGCACTGTGGTCAAGTGCATCAGGTATCTAATGTGGGCTAAAGAGTCAATGTAGTTCACAAAGAGTAGTGGCAATTAATGCTGATTCTCGGCTGGTAAACCTGCTGATTTTTCAAAGAATGTGGGTGGGTTCTGGGATAAGGAAGTCAGTGTTCCAAAAGTCAGGAAAAAGAAACTTCCTGAATGAAGGTCTACATATGGAGCTAACAGCCTAATTACACGATATTCCATTGTTTGGAGCATTCACATGTCTCAACAGAACTGAAGTAAATAGAGACATAGACTCCATTTCTTTAGTGGAGGGCCAGAAAATTAGCATGTGAGATGGAAAGATTTTTTTAGCTATCTTTAGCTACCAATGATCTTCAGAGATTCAACTCTGAGATTAAAAAATACAAATTTAATAATCTCTTCATATAGACTGAGTAAAGGAGAAACATAATTTTGGCAACATTATTCTTTTTAATAAGAAAATTGGACTAGATCATGGGAAATTTTTGTGTGACATTTTTTACTGATGTAATGTATATGCCTCCCCAATCATCTATTTCCTTTTCTGCTCTCTTCACCAGATCATACATAATGATATGCTCAATAGACACTTTAAGCTTGAGAAGACAAATGAACACTTTGGCATTTTGATTCATATATCCATCTCTTGTCACTTTATTCAGTGTGATTCTATTTAGACAATATGATTTATTATGACCTACATAAAACCAAATGTCTTACTTCTTAAAACCAGAACTCAATGATCCCATTAATAAACCACACCCTCATGAGGTGCCCTATCAGCAGTCAACTGGTCTCTATCAGTTATCCTGCTTCAACCTAGGATTCTAGGAAATTCAACATGTACTGTATTTTTGATAAGGCAATATTATGGAAAATATAATATTAACCACTTAGACTATGAAAAATCATACTTATTTATTCAGTACTGAATGCAGTCATGTTCTGCTTTTACACCACACAAAATTCACAATAGGATTTGATTAAAAATTTACTTTTATTGAGCTCTTTATATGTGCTAGCCATTGTATTAAACATTATTTCACAAATGTTCTATAATTTTCAATCTTTTATAGATCTATTATATTTAATTTTATATGCATATTAAATATAAGCATGTACTGGATGTAATTTCTATATTACATGGAATATATAATTACTAATAGTGTATAATCATACTACATTTTTTTCTTTTGTAAAATTTATTTATTTATTTACAATGTAATTCCCACCACCAATTCACCTGTGCACCATCACCATAGTCCTTTGTGCTCTTCCTGTCTCTCCCTTAATCCCAATACCTCCCTCTTCCCTGAAGAATGTCTCTGTTTTGTAGTTGTCTGTTTATTTTTGTTTTGTTTTGTTGCTTTTTGTTGTTATTTTGTTGATGTTATTTTTTCCCCTTGATCCTCTATATTCCTCCTATAAGTGAGATCATCTGGTATTCTTTTCCTTCTGATTTATTTCACTGAATGTAATACCTTCAAGCTCCATCCATATTTCTATAAATGGCTCTAATTTATCATTTTTGATTACTGAATAATATTCCACGCTGTATATAAAACACATCTTGATCCAGTCATCTACTTTTGGGCATTTGGGTTGATTCCAAGTCTTACCTATTATAAATAATGCTGTGATAAATATAGGAGAGCATGTATTCCTTTGAATTAATGTGTTTGTGTCCTTTAGACAAATCTCTAGGAATGAGATTGCTGGGTCATAGCAGCTCCATTTTTAGTAGACTGAGGTACCTCCATATAGCTTTCCATGGAAAGGAAAGCTTTCCATGGAGGTTGGACCAGTTTGCATTCCCACCAGCAGTGCAGGAGGGTTCCTTTTTCACCACATCCTCGTCAACATTTATAGTTGCTAGTTTTTTTTTTTTTAATATGTGCCATTCTTACTGAATACTACATTTTTAAAAGCATAAAAATAATCTCTAAAAATCCTAAAGTAAGATAATTAAGAGTGTCAGATTTATTTTTTAATGTTATTTACCAAAAAAAAAATGGAAAGAAACATTCTTCTATCCCTTTATTAGAGGTAACCTATGGTCTTGGGGAGATTAGTTTACCTTATCTATTTGATTCTTACTTTGCTGAATTGGGAAGAAAAAACAGCTGATTTATAGCAGTTTAATTTAGAAAAACATTGATTAAGCTAGTTATTTCTTAATGCAAAATTACAAAAGGTGTTAGACTCATATTATTGGTGCTCTTATAAGTCTGACCTCCAGATGCCTGAATGGAATCTGAGAAATAGATTTGCTATTTGGAAATATTTAGAAATCTTCCCTTTGTAGGGAAGATTTGGTTTGGTGAAAGGTAGACAATTTCTATTATGGATTTCTATTTCTATGCAATTTCTATTATGAAATTCCAAATCATAAAAGATTTATTATCTATAAATAAATTTTATTATAAAAATTTATTATCTATATCTGTTATTTGGGGATGATGTCCTTTAAAAAAATAGTTTTAGTAAGTTACTGCAATGTTAAACTTTAATAACAGAATTTTCATTAAAATTAAGAGGAAAAGCACAAAGAATCCTAATTATCTGTTGATTCTTAGTTTGCCCTTACTGACAATTGTTAGACATCTCACTTAACAGAGAGGAACACTCTAGTTGTTCATGTTACTTTTAACTTCAAAAGACACCCATTTTTTTTCTGTTACATTTCCATAGATATAACTGCCTGGAACAGCACTGTTTTAGTAGGGTTTCTACCTCCATATGGCTGAGATTAATAATGAACACAACTACACATCTGTCAAATACAGCTCATTCTTTAATGAGGGCTTAGAATGCTAAGTTGTATTTTTGTTTGCTGTGTGGCATCACTTCTCTTATAAGCTCAGTAAATTGGCCACTTCTCTTTCTTCTCTATTGTTTTTTTTTTCACTTATTTCCATTAACTTGGCAAAAATATAATAGCTCCTCCTGCTCTCACAAATGTGACATGCACAAACACATATGATCAGTTACCAACCTGCTTCTTCCCATCCCCTCAAAGTAACAGTGTTTACAAAAACTGACTACTCTTCAGTTATTATATGAAAGGAAATTATCTGTAGATGCTCAGAAGAAAAATATAAAAATAAGTATACTCAGATGTCTCATATATATTTCATTTGTACATGTCTACAAAGTGTATTTAAACAGCATGTAATTCTATGAACAATCCAAGTGCACAGTTCATAAACACATATGAAAATGACACATTTGGTCAAATCTAAAAGATTGTGACTCAAATATCATTGAAAAGGGTTTAAAATTTTGTTTAAAAATGTTTTTCTCTAATGAGTGTCCATTACTTTATGCAAATTGGGAACACCCGAGGAAGAAACACATGAAAATGAATCAGTGTTCTTACACAAGTCACATAAATGATCTTCAAAAACATGATATAAACAAAATATCTTTATATTCCTTCTTTCAACCGTACTTGTAAGGAGTATGAATCTATGTTTCAATTGACCTGGATCAGTCTTTGTAATTGAAAAATATGCTTATTTTATTCCCCAATACCACTACAGGAAGATTTGTATGAAGATAACTTTCATGATTGTCAGCCATGCCCTGGTATGCTGAAGGAAAGAAGTTTCCAGAATTCAAAAAGATGTGCCATGTGAGGCTTAAATTCAGGTAGCATTGTGACTTTTTTGACTAGCCATTGTAGGTTTGGTGGCAATCTTGTTCCTAATCCTACCAACTATTTTCTTTACTTAGCTTCTTAATGTGCTTTACTTATAAATTTAGTTTTTCACAAGTGGAAAGAGATGGCATCAAAGGCTTTCTATTAATTGCTAGTAAATGTTCTTGTATTGTGGTCCTTCATTTATATGTCAGAAAATTGTGGGCAGGAAAGGCAAATTTTAGTCACTTTTTGTGTTAGATATAAAGAATCTTTCAAGAATCATCTGAAGCCCAGCTGTGGGGAGTGTGGCAGTCAGTGATAGACCCCTGCAAGAACTACTGTTGTAGAGAGGACCTCATCCAAAGCACACCTTACCACGCTATCTAAAGAGTAACTGTGTGAAGTGGGCATATAAAGGCTTAGCCAATATTGGACACCTGGATTACTGGTGTATAGAGTTCCCAACAAGTTGACCAAGACTTTATCAGCCTTACATCATAACTAGACTTCTACCCAAATCTTCTTTCTTCCTTCATAGTTGTTGAATCCTAATAAACATCTTGTGTTTCTGTTTCTCAGCATCTGCTTCTGGAGTGTCTAGCCCATGAAAATAATTTTAGTTTCTCTGTCTTCATGTAACAGGACATTGAAAGGATTTTTGGGAACAAAGACTGAGGGCACAGATGTCAACAACCCAATATAAAAACATTTGGTTAGTATGGATCCCCTTTCTCAGTCTTGCTTGGAATAAACAGACTGACTTTATTATATCTACTTATCAACCCAGGGCCCTCTCCTGCTTGCTCTTATAAGCAGAAAGCCAGAGGGACAGGAAAGAAGAATCTTGCAGGACTACTGCTCCATTTCTATTTCCTCTACCATGGTGGAACATGTCCCCTAGTCAAGAATCAGTATATTAAAACTATTAAGAGAAAAAAACTATAACCTAGAATGGAATGCCAATTACTGTCTTGCAGACATTTCACTGCAAATGTTATGGGCAAAAAAGAATAGCAGAAGATATTTAACCTCTGTGAAGAAATATTTTCATCCTAGAATCCCTTACCCTGAAAGATTGATTTCCTCAAAGAAATTGAACACAAAATGTTGAAATTTATATGGAACTATAAAAGGTCTGGAATAGTATTATCAATACTGAGAAAAAAGAAGAGAATTCAGGCATCAATAACATTGCCTGATTTTTAAAAATTTACTTACTTTCTCACACTGTTGTTCATTTTATGTACAGTAATTGGTTTCTCCCCTCATGTGTAGTCCCCATAGTTTTCCCACACCACATTACCTGTGAACAATCACCATAGTCCCTTGTGTTCTTCTCTTTCCTGTTTGACTGCTATCCCTCTCACACCCTTGCAGTATGCCTCAGCTCTTTGGTCAGCTTACAATTTTTGTGTTTTTCTTGACATTTGACATTTTGTTCGGTTTCACTATATTCCACATGTAACTGAAACCATCCAAAATTTATCTTTTTCCTTCTTACTTATTTCTCTTAGCATAATCCCTTCCAGCTCTCTGTATGTTTCTACAAGTGGCATGAGGTGTTTTGTTTTGTTTTTTGATCACTGACTAGTAGTCCATATTACCTGAACTTAGAGCTATACTACAAGCAATAATAAATAAAACAATATGGTATTCAGAATGAAACAAGAATCTCAATTTATAAAGTTAAACTACAAAACATTTTGGGAAAAAAAATAAGACTAAATCTTCAGGATCTATCTAGCACTAGGTAAAATGTTCTTAGTTTGACACCAAAAACACAAGCCATAAAAGTTAAAATTGCCCTTCATTTAAAATTTAAAGATTTTTCTCTGTGAAAGACACTATTAAAAAGTGTGCAAAGATACACCATTGACTAAGGAAAATTAGTTGCAAAGTACATTTTCAATGACTATAAATCTAAATTACAAAAACTTCTCTCAAAATTCAAGAGGAAAAAAACAAGTAATCCAATTAAAAGCAGAAAAGAGACATGTTTCATCATTTCATGATGCTTTAATAAAGTATCAGATTTTATGACTTGTAAGCAACAGAAATATATTACTCACAGTTCTAGAGACTGGGAAGACGAGGTGCTGTCAGATTCAGTGTCTGGTGAGGGTCCTCTTTCCTATTTCATAGATAGTCATCTTGTTGTGTCCCTGCATAGCAGAAAGAAGAGAAAAACAAACTCTCTGTTGACTCTTACAGGGTTTTCCAAAAGGTTTTTGTTACATCACTTCACTTATATGGGAGATCTACATTAGTACTTGTTTGCACAAAAGAAATTTCCCACTTTCATGACAAAAGCTAAAAGGTTCACTATCCATTTGGAGGAGGTCATTTTAAGAGGCAGGGAGCATCCTGATTAGTGGCAATGTCTTCCAAGTCACCTTTCTAGGGACTCCCAGAAAGTAGGAAGTGCACGTATTACATTGATATTGATGTGTACTGTTAATTTAGCCCTGGAACCACCACAGGTTCTTGCCCCACAAATCCATAAAAAGTAATTTACAAACATTTGAGATAAGTAAGGAAAGTGTCTTAAACTTTAAGAAAGCAAAAAAAGTTTATTAAAAGGAAGAAAGTAAGGACTCTCAGAGATGCTCTACTTGGTGGGGCAAAGAAGCCATTGTGGACCCATGTCTAAGTTTACCTCCATTGTCCAATGTCTTATTTTCTCAAGGTTTACTGTCTTTGTTTAGTCTTCCTGGACTTCTGACCTTATCTCTGGAGTATGTTTTGCTTTGCACATTTAGAATTTATTTCCTTATCTCAGAAGCCTCTCTAACTCTCCCAAATCCCTGCCTGAACTGTCCCTGAAACTGCCTAATTAGCCTTAATTTGCCCTGGGACTCGACATCATTCCTGCTGTGTTACATTACTGTTATTTTGGGGTTTATGTGTTATTTGTCACAATTTGGTAAGTTATATTTTGGGGTGTGTAAATGCCCATTTTTTTCATATAAATTAATGGTAATGGCTTCTTTGATTTATGCTCTTTGGCTTGTGAAAAGTTTTCTTCTTTTTTTTTTTTTTTCCCCCGCCGCCGCATGTGGGTCAGCTCCCTGAGCCGGGCTCGAACTCAGGCTGCAGTGGCTGGCGTAGGTTGCAAGCGCTGAGCCTTAACCCCTAGGCCACAAGGGAGGCCCTGGCTTGTGAAAAGTTTTATAGGAAAGCTCTACTCAAGGGATACCTATAACCCCATTCCTAAGACTCCATCTTTGTGGCCTCATCTAATTGTAATTACTTCCCAATGGCTCCACCATATAATAACACTATATTGGGAAGTAAGGTTTCAATATATTAATTTGATGTGGGGTAGGGCACAAACATTCAGTCCAGAACAAGACATGAAAGACATTTCACCAAAGTGAACTTATAGGTGGCAAATAAGCATATGGAAAGATGTTCAACACTATTAGCTATCAGGAAAATGCACAAATCATCAGAAATATAAATTTAAATGGCAAGCCAATGCTGGTAAGAATATAGAGAATCTGTAATACTCATATATTTTCATCCTGGAAAACAGTTTGGCACACCTGTAAGAAACAAAAACAAAAACTATGACCCAACTATTGCTCTCCTGAGTATTTGTAACAGAGAAATTAAAACTGTGTTCACACAAAAACTTGTACGTAGAGGTTTTTAACAGTTTTACTCTTAACAGTGCAAAACTGAAAACAACCTAGATGCCTTAAAATGACGGAATGGCAAAGCAAACTATGGTATATCCATATCTTGAAAAAGTCACCAGTAAAAATTAACAAAATATTGATACACACAATCTTGATGAATCTCTGGAAAATTATGTTTAAATGTAAAGACAATCCCAGATTAATGATTGTCCAAAGCTAAAATGCTTGGGCAGTGGGAGGGAAGCGGGTGTGGCTATAAAAGGTAAATGGAGATACCTCTGAGAAGAAAATGTTTCATACCTTTACTATATCAATGCAAATATTTTGTATGAAATATTGTACTGTATTTTGTAATATGTAACCATTGACAGAAACTAGTTGAATACCTTTATTTCTTACAAATGCATGTGAGTTGATAATTGTCACAAAATAAAAAGTTTAAATTTTAAAAATCTGTGAATGTATGTACTTAATAAATACTTTTAAATTATATTTCAGAGACCCAAAATAGCCTTTGCATATTCCCATTGCAGTCCATCATGACTAAATGAGATAGAATCCATCTAATACTTAAATCAACTGTGTGCATGCTTTGTCTTATGCACTGAAGAGAAGTTCATTTTGCCATTATACACATATATATCACAGTTTTGCCTATATATATTATACACATAAATATAAACAAATATTCCAGTACATATTTATGATATTTTATATATATAATTGTTTTTAATAGTGATCTCAAATTTCCTCAAATACATGATCTATTAATTTATTAATGTCATTAAATTACAGGTAACATTTCAAAAAATATGTTTGTGTTGATATGCTTAAAAGTTGAGTGCAAAGTCAATGACCTTGAGAACATGTAACTATTAAGACTATAGTTTTCTAAGGAGATTGAAAAGTCATCACAAAGAGCATTAGCATGCCCAGCCTTTTAGCTGCCACATTGGTCACCAGATATTATAGTTGACATGATAGAATTCTAGAGTCATTATTGCTCAGGGCCATTAGGCACTACACCAATAGAGAATTTTGTGCAAAAAGCCTAGGAAGATAGATGAAGATGGAGAAAAATGAATGCCAAAATTAATAAAAATATACACTCCACTTACTTTGAATCTATTACTTAATCTTTGAAATGTCTACTTATAAAATACATCATCAGCATGTTAACTTGCATCAAAAAAATTAAAGAGAAGAAAAATAAGAAAAAAATTATAGATGACTAATTCACTCTGAAATAATATATAAATTCAGAAAATAGAATAAAATTACCTATAATTAATTCTTCTCAAAGAGTATATCAATTCTGTGAATCAATCAAATATGAGATAAAAGTCTATGTACTGTTGTGATACAAAAAAAGAGATTCTATAGCTAAATAAAGAATTAAGCACAAAAACACCTCCATTAAAAACTAGAATGGAATAAACTAACATAGTAACAAAATAGGAGAAAACAGATCTTTAAACTCTTCATTAATGCTATTCAAGGAAACCCTTAAGAGTATTTTAGTGAATCCTGATGCTATGGATGTGTGTGGTGAGGAATAGTTGGGTGGAGATTAAGAGCTTGAGTATATGGAGAATAGATAACAGAAATGTGGACAGTGATAAACCTAAGAATAATTGGCAATTGAAGATGAGAGAGAAGCAAAGGAATAGAGAAATAAATAACCAAATAAAGTTCATTCTATTCTAGTAAAGTTATATTTATGTAGAACAGAGAAAAGATCATTTTTGAAATCTAAAGGGAATAAACAATATTTAACAATATTTATAGGGTAAATAATCATCATTCATGACATGGGTACAATTTGGTCCCTTTTTACAAAAATAAGAACAAATGGCTAATGAAAAACAATTAAATAATTTATTTTAAGTTTTAATAATAATTTAAATATAGCAAACTCAACTGTTCTCATTTTATTCTAGTTTTGAAAGTAGCTATAATGGATATATTTTTACTCTCTCGCCAAAAGATGTATATTTTTATATCTCCACATCAAAAATGGACAGTGTAATTTAAGTGTAACTAAAAGTTTATCAATAGCCATAAATTAACTTAGACCATATCTATGCACACGCTGATTCGAGATTTCAAGTACATTTCTTGTAGGTTATATCTTATTATTTCAGGTTCTTTTTATTCTTGTACTTACATATCAAAACACAGTAATTCTATAAAGTTTCATGGCTCATAATTTCATGAGAGAAAACAGTCATCTTCTTTACCCCATAATTGTAAATTAATTTAGCTTTAAATTTAATCATAATTTAGAATGTTCAACTCGATTTTTCATTTATACATCATTTAATTCCTTTAAATACCCTGTACACAAACACCTGTCCTCAGCATTTGTCCACTTACAAATTATCAAGTAAATATTGGTATACAAATTTTATGAAAGGATTCTGATATATATCCTTTTAACAAAATAAAATAATTGTGGGTTAATTCTTTCTTTTTAAATAACTAGGAAATGTCATATTTCTGCCTTCTTTCCTTAGCAATATAGAATTCATATATGAATTCTTGAAAATCTCTTCTAGAATACTAAACTCTGAAGACACATTGGCTGAGATTTTGCGTATGGTCAACTTTAACATCACCATTAAAACTAAAATACATGGGCCTCCCTGGTGGCGCAGTGGGTTAAGCAACACACTGTGAAACAAACCACAGTAACTGTAGCCCGAGTTCAATCCCTGCCACCGGCCAGGGAGGTGACCCACATGGCGCAGCAAACCTCTTCTGCCTCACCCACTGTTACCCTCAGCATTGTGTTTCAGTCAGTCTGCCTGTTCTGTTCCTGGCTCTGTCTGGTGAATCCTCTCACCTCCCTGGACTCTGACCTGTACCCCAGCTCTTGTATGCATAAATAAATAAAATCTTAAAAAAAAAAACTAAAATGCAAAATGCAACTCTCCGTTTTGTTACATTTATTCACTGCTTCACCTAATAATGTGAAATATTTGCCTCTGCCAATAATTTTTTGTTCTTGTGGACAGAAAATTTAAGTTTGGGTTTTGGTGATGCTTAATGAAAGCTATGGAAATAAAAGACTGAAGGTGTCTACAGGTTTTTAAAATATCTTGAAACATAATATAACACTTCAATTAATAAAAACATTGAGGGTAATATAATAGTGATTTATTTCACTACTTCATGATCCTTCTAGGAAACTTAGTCATGACTGAATTTTCTTAATACTTTAGTCTTTTTAACATAAATTGCAGCATTTTGTTGACAATGATAAAATAATACCTGGGATAATGAAATTGCTCAATGTCTCAAGATAGGAAAAATAAAATCACAAAGCTAATACAGCATATATTAGATTTATAAAAAGGTGCAATGGTCCAATATAGCTACAGTAAGAGAATGAGTTTCATGCTATTTTTTAAAGTAACTTTTCTTTTGTTCTTTGGAAGATATCAAAGAAAGAAATTAAGTCACATAATCAATCCTTAAAAAGAATCATGCAGTAGGCAGAATAATGGCCCTCTTACCAAAGATATCTATATATCCTATAAGTAGTTACTGTGACTATAACAAAAGGGGTTTTTCAGATGCAATTAAGTTGAGGATATAATTGCATAAATGTGTATTTTCCTGGCTTATACAAGAGGGCACAGTCTAATCACATGTGTCACAAGAAGTGAAGAATTGTTTGCAGGTGGAGTCAGAGACAGATATGACTATGGAAGAATGGAAATAGAAATGCAGTGTTGATGATCTTGTAGTTGGAGGAAGAAAATCACAAGCCATGACAAGTGGGTTGCCTTTAGAAGCAGGACAAGTAAAGGAAACATTCTCCACTAGTGCCTCCAGAAAAGAATATACCCCTGGAAAATTTGATGCAATCCATGTTGAATTTCTGACAGAAGCTGTGGTCATAATTCTGTATTTTAAGTCATTAAGTATATAGCAGTCTGGTTTTGCAGCAACAGAAAACTAGTGAAAGAATTACTCTATCAAGTAATTAAAACACTGAAATTGAATGCCATGGACATTGATATGATACAAGACATTTTGGTAGAATAAAATAACTACCTTTAAGGCATAAAAATAGGGGTTGATCTTAGAGTTTTTAATGATATTCACTACTTGGAGTCAATGCACTAATGGAAAAGACTTTGAAAGATATTTGTGACTGAAGCCAATTTTTTTTTAAACAAGAATAAAGGTAGCAAGCAGCATTCTCAAATACTTGAAAATTTATAAAATACATACACACAAAATGCACATACTATAAAAATATATAACGTATAGTTTATATACTATAAAGTACTATACATATATATCTTGTGTGTATATGTGTATTTACTTATATATATTCACAGATACATATATATCAAGAAAAATAAGCTTTAAAATCGCGAGGATGGGCCTCACTGGTGGCGGAAGGGGTTCAGCACTGCACTGTGGGGCTTCCATAGCCACTGCAATATGAGTTCAAGTTTGATCCCGGACCAGGGAGGGGACCCACATGGCACAGCAGATCTCTCCTGCCTCGCCTGCTGCTCCCCTCAGCAGTGTATTTCAGTCGATCTGCCTGTTCTGCTCCCCACTGTCTCTAGTGAATCCTCTCACCCCCTGCACCTCTGGCCTATACCCCAGCTCTTGTATGCATAAATTAATAAAATCTTTTTTTAAAAAAGAAATCTGCAAGGTTGCTTTCAAAAGGTTAAAAAAACCCTTCACTCACCTATAAGAAGCAGTATGCTCAGAATTTTTTTATGAGACTGAGTGGACATGACTATGAGTGGACATGACATTTATTCAATAAATGGTGCTGGAACAGCTGGATGTTCAGATCAGAATCTGGACAGTCTCTGTCCTTCAAAACATCCTCTCAACTACTCAAGCATTTTGGGTGCTTAGCCTTTGGGTTGGAGAACACATTTCACCTATGCAGAGTCCTCACAGGTGCCTTTCGACTTGTGATATTTTTTAACTTGTTCATTTCTTAAATGGTTTCCAAATTTATAAAAATAAGTACATTTTACATAAAACTATAGATGGCCATTATTTTATCTTGAACAATTTGCAACAAAAAAGAGTCTGTTTTCATGTGATGACATTTTGTAGCTGAGCATACACCTCTTTAAGTTTATCAAGAATCTCTCAGTGAGGTTTGCTTCTGATAGCATCTCCATTATATAGATCTGTTACACTTTCCCAGGATCACCATCACTCCTAGGCATCTATAATTTACTCTGGCTTACTCTCAGCCATTCAGGTTCCATTCTGAGTTATCTTTCTTTGGATTACCCAATGCTCCATAATAACATCATCCCCACCCCCATGCAATGCCTACGTTTCTGGGAACTGAAGCAATTCAAGTGTTGAAAGAAAAATAAATATTAACTGCATTCAAAGATATGACAACTTGTTGTGTTTTATAAACAAGAGTTAGAAACATTATGAAATTTTAGGCTTTGGGGGAAGAATTTTATTTCCAGTAAAGGAAACATGCATAGGCAGGTTAGCAAGATCTTTCCAAGCATGAATGATGCGATGAAAGTGGATTTTCTATGTAAATGGTATCTGTAATGCTAAAATCTCTGCTCTTCCTTTTAGTACAGCAATATATAATACAAGTTCCAAGCTTTTTATTTGTTTCTGTAGTCCAAAGAGAAAGGAACCATGGGCTAAATACAAGCAGAATTAGAGATCCAGGGATACAGACAATCCTCAGAAATGCCTTTAAGGATCTCTTCCCTATTATTATTATTATAGTTGTTGTGACTTAGGCTATTTTCACTTTTAAAGTGACTTCCTTATCTTATCTCCAATACCATTCTGTTTTCTATAGCTTCAAATAACAAAGCATTATGTGATAGAATTTATAGGGTGCTGTTTATCCCACTCCATTAGGGTTCTATTTTTTTTTTTTTAATTCTGCTTCAGTTTAGAAGAAACTATTGCAATGTTTCATTTTTTTCTCCCATCGGCATCCTTTATATTGCTTTGACTCTCTCTCCCTCCCCTTTGTCTTTTATTTGTTGTTGTTGTTGATTTAATTAGATTTATTTAATTATATTTTACATCATTTGTATTCCCCAGGGAGTTCCCACCACCATTTCACCAGTGCACCATCACCTCAGCCCCTTGTGCACCTTCTAACTTCATCCCCCAATCTTTGCCCTCCCTCCTCTCCCCCCCCTCCCCATAGTCCCTTTAGTTTATCTTTGACCTTCTGGTCTTGTTGAGTTGTTGTTGTTTGTTTGTAATTGCCCATTTCCTTGAGCTTAAGCTTCCTTTTTTTTTTTTTTTTGTAGTTGTTGCTCTTTCACATTCCTCCCTAAAGTGAAGCCATCTGATATTTTTCTCTTGCCTTCTGACTTGTTTCACTGAGTATAACTCCCACTAGCTCCATCCATGTTTCCATAAATGGCCCTAGTTTATCATTTTTGATTGCTGAATATTGTATTCCATTGTGTATATGTACCACATCTTCTTGATCCAGTCATCTGCTTTTGGGCATCTGGGTTGTCTCCAGGTCTTACCAATTATAAGCAGTGCTGCAATAAACATAGGTGCTCTTCTGGATCAGTGTTTTTCCGTCCTTTGGGTAGATGCCTAGGAATGGGATTGCCGGATCATAAGGTAGTTCCATCTCTAGTAGACTGAGGAACCTCCACACAGCCTTCCATAGTGGTCATTCAGTTCAAAGTATATTTTTATTTCCTCTATAATCCATTGTTCTTCCAGTAGTGTTGGTGTCAATCTCCATGTTGTGGGTGTGTTTCTTGTTTTCTTTTTGTGATTTATTTCTAATTTCATACCTTTGTGATTGGTGAATATAGTTGGAATGATTTTGACCTTACTGAATCTGTTGATGTTGGTCTTGTGGCCCAATATATGATCAATTCTGGAGTATGTTCCATGTGCACTTGAGAAGAAAGTGTAATCTGATTTTTTGGGTGTAGGGTCCCATAGATGTCCATTCAGTTCATGAGTTCTAAGTCTTTATTGAGGGCTCTAGTCTCTTTGTTTATTTTTTGTCTTGTTGATCTGTCCATTGGTGAGAATGGGGTGTTGAAGTCTCCTACTATATAGGTGCTTTCTTTAATGTTTTCTTTTAGAGCTGATAGTAATTGTCTGATATATTTTGGTGCTCCTTCATGTGGAGCATATATTTTGATGAGTGTTATATCTTCTTGAAATACTGTGCCCTTGACCATTATATAGTGCCCTTCTTTGTCTTTTTTTACCTTTTTTATTTTGAAGTCTATCTTGTCTGATATAAATATGACTGTTTCTGCTTTCTTTTTTGCTCCATTGGCTTGTAGAACTTTTCTAGCCTTTTACTTTCAAT
The DNA here is from genome assembly GCA_019455555.1 of Galemys pyrenaicus. Lineage (NCBI taxonomy): Eukaryota > Metazoa > Chordata > Mammalia > Eulipotyphla > Talpidae > Galemys > Galemys pyrenaicus. The sequence continues at coordinate 5,419,767 of JAGFMF010011756.1, read as the reverse complement.
CCCTTTGCCTTTTAATCTCAGAAATTTAACTTCAATTAGTGTCCACTAGACTTTATAAATATTATACTTTGTCAATTCGTTCACTATGTAAAGTTCAATATTCATTTTTATCTTTTGGACTTACTTTATTACACATAATTTCCTTCAACTCCTTCCATTTTCTGTAAACAGAAACACTTTGTCTTTCCATATGATTGAAAAACAGTCCAATGTGTGGATATACCAGTTTTACAGGATTAAGACTCGTATGTCATATATTTCCATTTTTCATTTAAATTAAGATTGCTTGCAAATATGGTTGCAACAATTTAAATTCCTACTAGCAGTGTAGTTATGTTCCTCTTTATCTATATCCTCTTTAAAACTCTTGGGAGTTTTGCATTATGTGTCATTCTCACTCATGTGTGATGATAGTTCATTGAGGTTTTAATCTGCATCTCACTTCTTCAAGCAATGATGAGCAGTTTCCATATATTTGCTGCCTTCTGGATATGCTATTTAATTCATATCTGTTGACCATTTACTATACTTTTATTGTAAATTGGATTTTTCTTTTAGTATCTTGGATATTAACCCCTTGATGGTTGTGTGTTGTGTAAATACTTTCTTTCATTCAATAATATATCTTTTTATGGAGGCATTGCACTCTCAGACTTCAAAATTTACCACAAAGCCATAATAATTAAAACAGCATGGTACTGGAACAAAAACAGTCACACAGACCTATGGAATCAAATAGAAAACCCAGAAATAAAGCCACACATATATGAACAACTAATTTTGACAAAGAAGCAAAGAATATAAAATGGGACAAGTACAATCTATTCAATAAATGGTGGTAGGAAAAATGTACTGCTATGTGCAAAAAAAAAAGAAACTAGACTACTGCTTCACACCATGCACAAAAATCAACTCAAAATGGATTAAGGAATTAGACATAAGGCCTTAAAACCATAAAACATACAGAAGAAAAAGTAGGCAAAACTCTATATGACATACATCTCACTAACACCTTTAAAGACACAGCACCTAAAGCAAAGATAGTGAAGAAAAAGATAAACAGCTGGGACTACATCAAGCTAAAAAGCTTTTATATAGCAAAAGACACATTAACCAAAAAGAGACACCGCACTGATTGGGAGAAAATTTTTGCACACAACTCTACTGACAAGGGACTGATCACAAATATCTACAAAAGGCTGACATGACTAAACAAAAACAAAGTAAACAATCCAGTCAAAAAATGGGCAGAAAATCTAAAAAGACATTTCTCCAAAGAGGAAATGCAAATGACCAACAGGTATATGAAAAAATGCTCATCATCTCTTGCAATCAGAGAAATGCAAACCAAACCACAATGAGATACCACCTCACACCAGTGAGAATGGCACACATCAAAAAAAGTCTAGTAACAACAGATGTTGGCAAAGATGTGGTGAAAAAAAAAAAAACTAATATACTACTGGTAGGACTACAACTGTTCCAACCACTATGGAAGCTGTGTGGAGGTTCCTCAAACAGCTAAAAATGGAGCTCCTATATGATCCAGCAAACCCACTCCTAAGAATTTACCCAAAGAACACAAAAACATTAAATCAAAAGGACATCTGCACACCTATGTAAATTGCAGCACTTTTCACAATAGGCAAGCTATGGAAACAACCAAAAATCCCAAAAATAGATGACTGGATCAAGATGTGGTATATATACACAATGAAATATTATGCAGCAATCAAAAAAGATAAATGCATGCAATTTGCAGCAACATGAATGGAGCTAGAAGAGATTATGCTCAGTGAAATAAGCCAGTAAGAAAAGGAAAAATACTGTATGGTTTCACTTATAGGAGGAATTTAGAGGAAACAAATAAGGGACTAAGGAAAAAATTTAATTACGATAAATTAAAAATCAAAATTGATAGACAACTATAAATCTGATACAGCCCCCAGGGGAGGAGGAAGGAGAGGGAAACAACGGGGTGGGACGAGCACAAGGGTGTTCTTGTGATGATGATGGGACATGGGTGAATTAGTGATGGGAATTTCATGGGAACAAAAAATAAACACTGTACAAAAATGAAAAATAACAAAATAAATATAAAATTAAAAAGATATCTTTTAATACACATATATTTCTTTCAAGTATAAAAAACTTTATTTTGAGGTAATCCTAATTGTCTGCTTTTATTGTCCTTGAAATAGGGATCAAATCTCTAAAGATACTTTTATCATTGAAGTTATAAGACATCAGCTGTAGGTTTGCAATATATGACATGTTCTATTCCCATTGTGTTTAGAGTTTTTATGATAAATAGGTTCTGAATCTTTGCAAGTGGTTCCTCTGCATCTATTAACATTATTGTATAATTTTATATTTTCTTTTGTTGATATAATTTATATATTAATTAATTTATGTATATTAAATCATCTTTCATCCCTGGGATAAATCCTACTTTATGTTGATATGTAAACCTTATAATATATAGTTGAATTCAATTTCCTAGTATTTAGCTGAAATGTGTACACCAGTATTTATCAATGATATTGGACTGTGGTTTTCTTTTCTTATGCTTTGTCTTATTTTAATATCAAGGTAATGTTATCACCATAAGATAAAGTAGCAAACCTTTCCACTTTTTTAATTTTCAGAAACAATTTGAACAAGTTGGGCATCAGTTTCTCTTTAAAGATTTGATAGCTTCCATTTATAAAGCTGTCTATTCTTTGATTTTTGTTTTGAGGGAGATTTTTTACTGATCTTTCAATTTCTGTATTTGTCATCAGTTCATTCACCTCTTCTGTTTAGTCTTGGCAAACTCTATTGATCTAGAAATTTAGTCCATTTTTCAAGTCTATTGGTATATAATTTTTCATAGTAATCTCATATGATCCTTTGTATTCTTTAGATCACCTGTGGTGTCTTCCTTTGCTCTCCTCTCTTCTATCCTTAATTATAAAGTTCATGTGGCTAATAATACAATTTTTGGCAAATACTAACTTGTGAAAATTATTTTAATTACTTTAAACCCCACCAGCCACTGCTAATATTTTGGTATCTTTCCTTCTTATCTTTCTTACTGTGATTAAGCCAATTTCTAAAACATTTTCTCCTCCTTAATTAATGGGCTAAATTAATTAAACTATTAAACCTTGATATAAATATAGTCCTCTAACTTTATAATTATTTTACTTTGACATGCCTTTAGATAGATTCTCAATAAAGAGAGAAAACACAAAAATCTAAAACCAGAACTAAAAGAAAAGTTTCAACAGATACTATGGAAATAAGTAGAATAGAAGAGAATATTATGAACAGTGATACGACAACAAATCATATAACTTAGAAGAAATGGAGAAATTCTTAAAGGCACACAACATCCTAAGAATAAAGTAGGATGAAATAGAAACCCTGAATAGAATCATCACAAGTAAAAAAGTAGTAATCAAAAGCTTCCCCAAATTTTCACTTTATTTTTTTATAACTTTAAATCAAAGTCACTATGGCCATAAAGAAGAAAATGCAGTTACTTGAAATTCTACATCACTGACAACCTTTGCCTCTAAATAAGTTCTCACAGCAAGAAAAACCTACCTCGTCTTTGGTAAGTTCCTGTCAATTTCTTACCTCTTAACAAAATTTGGGTAAATTTTGGGTAAACAATGTGAATTACTGAAGTTAGTGTTTAGTCTGGCCCCCATATTGACCTTTCCTGGATTATAAATGAAGAGGGCAACCCTACTCACCCAAGGCATTGGTGTAAGTTCCTGTCAATTACTTATCTCTTAACAAAATTTGGGTAAATTTTCCAAAGTTTTGAACAAAGAGTAAAAGGACAAGATGAAGACATACAGAAGACAAATGAAATACCATCCTGATTACTAGAGTCGCAGTCACATTGAATATGACTGACTTTGTTAGGTTATCTTAAAAGTTGAAGTATGTACATTCAGATTCTGTCATTAATGTTTTACAATCATAACTCTCACATCAGAATATATGAATATGGCACTGTGAGACTGAATGATTTAGGGACAACAGTCACATATCATTTTCACCTTTTTTTTTTTAAATCACAGAAGTAGTAAACTTCACAAAATGAGACAAGGGGTGGGGGAAAGCAAAACATCCTTTAAGAAGGTTTGTTTTACAAAGGCTTAACAAACATTTGGGCTAACTCCAGGAAAATCAAGCAAATTCCTTTGCACATCTCTACTTTTCATATCCCTTTACCAGTAATCAGCATTTGGGCTGTGTTCTCTTAAAGAAAAGAAACTTCTAAGAACTCTTTGCTCATTGTAGCCATATTAACTGTTATATTTTTAAATCTGTAGTGTCCCTGGGCTCCTCTTGGAATTTTGAGTAGGAGAGAGATGGAGAGAGAAGTCAGCTTTACCAAGGAAATATTCAGTGATACACTGTATAGTTCTGTTTAAAGAGAACTCAGGGAGTGTGGCCAGAACTTGAAGTTCTGTCTTATGTGTCATTGAGAGGTTAAGTTTGTTTGTTTGTTTGTTTGTTTTTAAATAAAGGTGCTGATTCTTTTAAACCATACCCTAAGAAATCAAATAGGTGGACTTTTGGCACCAAACTTTGAGAACATTATTTGGAATGATCTGACTTAAAATATACACTATGTACTATGCACAATCATGCAAAACTGCATATTGGTGTTAAGGAAACATAGTTTTAAAGATTTCAATTTGTTATATCGTATATATTTTGAAAAAACTGTTTTAAATGAAGCAGGCTGCAAATGTTCATTAATATCTAATATGATTATTTTCAATAGCCTTTGGACTGCACTGTTCAGAAATTATACCAGACAACAGACAAGCTCAAAAATTAGCCAATTTTAGTTTCATATCATTAAAAGTCTAAAAACAAAAATGAGAATTCTAAATGAGTATAAAGGTTGTCTGAAAAGGATAATCTCTTGAGGACTCTCAGAAGAGACATGTTCTGTCAAGGACAACTGAGTTGAATGTGCAATGCAAGGAATGGCTGACCACCAAGGGACAGGCATCTTCTAGAACTGCTGAAACTGAGGACTGAGAAGAGCCCATGTGACTGCAAATCCGGACAGGCTTGCCACTGGTAGTTAAAAGTTCAGCCTGAGGGAAATTTGGCTGCCACTCAGGAGAGACATGCCATGCATATTAAGATGTCACAGAGAGGAAAAACGAACAATGGTTTAAATATGCGTATCAAACCAAGGAATGTAATACCAGTTCAATGCCTATCATAAATATTGAAAATAAAGGTGAGTGCAATGGTTCTTTCTTTAGGTAATTAGTTAACCTCCAAACTACCACAATGGTTACTAATAGGGGATAAAATATACTTGTTAAATGATATCAAAATTAAAAACACTGCATGACTATATGATGTAAGAAAAAGAGAAATGTAGAGGGAACAAGGGACTGAGGAAAAAAGTTAATTACAATTAACTATAAATCTGAGAGCGCACAGGGAGGAGGAGGGAGAAGGAACAAAATAGGTGGGAAGAGCTCAAGGGTCTGTGGTGAAGGGACATGGGTGAATTGGTGATGGGAATTTCACGAGGACAAGAAATATGCACTGCACAAAAATGAATAATAATGTAAAAAATATAAAATAATAAAAGGTATTACAGTTAAAATCATAATAGCTCTGTTTAATTTTCATAATTATAGAAAAGTATTACAACATTACTTTTTAAAAAATTACATAATGATTATTAATGGTCCTCTGAGGAAATCTGGAAAATATTATGAGAGAAAGAGAGTCTGCAGAGGAAAATAAGAAGGTGAGGGGAGAATAGAACAAGGGAAAAGGGGAGTTGAGGGGAGGAGAAAGAAGGAGAGAAATATCACTTTAGATGCTGAATCAGTTAAAAAATATAAACTAATAGAAATTACTAAACTGACTTTTATATAAGAAGATAAATGAGATTCCGGATATTTGGGTCCATAAATTGAACATTCCTATACCAATACACTTCCTCTCTTCCAGCAAAAATTCCTCCCTGGACCCCTTATCCTTTTGTTTTAATTTTAAGGAATTTCATTCTTTGTGATTTTGGTAAAGCTAACACATAAAATATTCCCAGATGTGAAAACACAACCCATAATAGGTCAATCATATTAATCCTCTAAGGATGATGGAATGCAAGTTTTTCATTGTCATAGAAGAGAGCAATATATGTACATACATTGGTAAGTATTAGAAATATTGTAATGTGATTTCTTATTAAACTTTAAGTTTGAGGCTACCAATTTCTGTAATGTAAAAAAAAAGTATATTATGCTAGGATAAAATTCTATAGGAGAAATAGAATGGAAATATGAGTTTAAGGAGAAAAGGAAAAATATAAAGACCTTATTTATTGATTTTTAAAAACTAATAATAGTGGGCATAGAGTCACCATGGTATTAAATTACATTGGATAGATACATTGAAACAAATATTATAATTCTGTTATCAATTGCTAATATATTTTTTAAGGATTTTATTTATTTATGCACACAAGAGCTGGGGTACAGGCCAGAGGCAGATAATGAGAGGATTCACCAGAGAGAGTGGGGAGCTGAACACGCAGATCTACCTAAATGCACTGCTGAGGGGAGCAGTGGGGAGGCAGGAAAGGTCTGTAGTGCCACATGGGTTCCCTCCCTGACTGGGGATCAAACTCAGTACTGCAGGGGCCACAGAAGCTCCACAGTGCAGCACTTAACCCATTGCACCACCAGGGAGGCCCTAATTGCTAATTTAAAAATGGACAAAAAGCTAAAATAATTTTTAAAGGTATCTCAGGGCCATGAAAGCAAATCTAAAGGTAATACTTCATCTACTTTTTAACAACTAGAGAAATGGAAATTCACAAATATTAATAGTCTTATGATCACAGAGAGGGTCTGTTTGAAGCAGAGCCTCTAGATTTCTCTCTATAGCTTTACTTCCCCAGAGTCTTCTCACATGAATTTCCTTCCTGTACAGTGCATCTTTGCAACTCTTGGTCTGTTTGACCCATAGAATCCCAAGTTCATCACATGCTGCTTGGCCGCTGACTCACTAAAGCAATAGCTACACAGAGGTCACAGCTTACTAAAAACCTCTCCAGGAACTCTCCTGCTTACTTCACTTTGGCAAATTTATTCAGCTTGATGACTGCTCTTCAAGCTCCAACATGTCCAGCATGTCATTTGAAAATAAACTTGAGTTAGCTGTAAATTTCTATTGAAAATTCTAGGGCAACCACTAAACAAAGTAAAAAGCAAAAAGTATAGCTGATAAGCTAAAAAGAAGAGAGAAGAGGGAATCCTATAAGCTCTCAGGTAAAACTTCAAAATGCAAGAAAATTAAGAACAAAATAAGGATCAAAGGACAAAGTTAATAAATAGATAACAGTAACAAATATGGCATATATTAATTCATCCATACCAGCAATTACTTAGAACATCAGTGATCTGAATGAAGCAATTTAAAGAGATTGTCAGTGTGTGATGAACAGAACCTAATCATAAACTGTATATATGAAAGACATATATATGAAAAATAAATGAATGGAGAAAGATATGCCACACTAACACTAATCAAAAGAAAGCAGAAAAAGCTATACTAATTTCTGATAGCGGGCCTCCCTGGTTTCCTAGTTGTTAAGTTTTACCACTACCACCACGAGGGCTTAAATTCAATCTCTGGCAAGTGAGCTAATCTACATGACACAATTGCTTCACAATTTTGCCCAGGGATGGTATTAACTCAAACAGAAATAAGACATCAAAGCTATGACAAAGTTCACAAGTAAGGGGAGAAAGTTAACAGCTCTACACATGATTCCCAAGCTATATTTTAGGTCCAAAAGTTAAATAGGACCTTTTAGGACTGAGTGCTCAAATCTGATAATAGGAAATTCCTGATATTGGCAGAAGAATGTATAAAATTCTGCTTTGACATTTCCACAGTGGTACTTTCAAATGTTTCCCAACAACTGAAGCCTATAATCCACCCTTTCCCCAGCCAATTATTTGTTTCCCAGGGACTCACAAGATTGAAGCCATATGGGTACACATTCTTAAATCTGCTCATTGTCACTCTATAATCCTGTGTTTACTAGCATCTTTTCTTCCTCCTTTCCAATATAAATCCTTAGTCCTCTTAGTCCCAGCTCTTTGAAGGGAAGGGCATGTCATTCATTTTAATAACTCCAGCAGGCCAGGTATAGTGCCATGGACATAATTTGTACTTAACAAAAATTGATTAAGTATGTGGAACTGGAGTTCTCAATCTAGGTATGAACGTTTTCAGTCTGAACAAAATTAGGACTATACATGTTGAAATAAAGGAGGAAACAGACATCACTCAGGTTTTGGTGATTTCCAAACAGACTTATTAGAATCAAAAGAGAAAGCCTTATTCTACTTCCTTTGACTTTTATCTTTTACAATCTGAATTTGTATTATTTATTTATATCTGTTTTCCATACTAAATTTTAAACTCCAGGGTCAAGTTAATTATTTAATTTCAAGTTGTAAAACAGTGTCTGCCACATAGCATATATTTCATAAAGACTGAGACACACACACGCACACGCAGAGACAAAGAGAGGCAGAGAGAGACACAGCAGAATTCAAGCTCTATCTGTATATTAGAAAGAGAACAGAAAAGGTAGCTGGTAGTTCAGCCACCTGGTAAATTAGGGTCTTGGGGTGAGGGAGGCATTGTAATTTGACCCATTATCTTGATTCCCAAGGTTGTTATTTTACTTCTGTGTATCACCCTCTCCATTTCACCCTCTGCTTTCACTTCAGTTTTGAAAACCCCATTTACCTCCTGTTTTCCATGTACCACAGAATATTTTCTAATAAAAATGATTACATCAGTTTTTACATATTCTGAACACATTTCTATATCTGGATATTTCAAAGTCTAAAAGGCCACTCCAACATTCTTTCAGATCTAACCCTTCACCTTGGTGTATTTAATCTGCTAAAATACATAAGAAACTAGCACTGGTAGTCAATGTTAAAGGAACAATTTGTATATAGCACTCCCTATGCTTTACGAACTCTTGTGTTGGGATCAAACTAGTGTTGCCAGATTTAGCAGGTAAAAGTATTTGTGAAAGGATCCTTAGTTAAATCTGAATTTCATATAAGCAATAAATAAGGTTGAATGCATTACTTGGAACATACTTTAGTATGTTAACTGCTTGAGTGCAAATATTCTAGCACATTCTAAGCAGCCAAGGGGAGGGAGGCCCATGCAGTCCTGTTAGGGGTACTTTTGAAATAATAGTTTATACTTAATCTACTGATGAGAACTTTATTTCATTATCATATCGAACTATAATAGAGGCTAAGAAATTAGTCCTTTTAACTGATGGGATCATGTTGAGTTAAAAATGGAAGACTGTTATTAAGAGGAAGGGGGTAGTATATTTAAAAAGTCAACTAGCCATCTCTCAGAAAAGTGATGGGAATAAAGGATTATTACAGAGGTAAAATGAAATGAAGTGGATTGAACCTGGTAGAGGGTTACAAAAGTAACAGAGAAGTAAAAATTCTTTAGATTTTGTTTCAACCACACCAGTAAACAGAAATCCTTTCTAACAGAAATGGAAAATACAAGAGAAACATATTCAAGCACATTAAGTATATATTATCAAGAGTCCTAAGGTACTATACAAATATTACAGGAATATGACTCAGTTGCTAACCACATCTAGTAGGGGACAGTGTAATTTTCCTTCTTCTACTTCCCTAACACAGCATGATTAACTACAAGCCTCTGTTGCTATTAATGTAGTAAAATAAAGAGTTTAGCAGTTTATGGCACATAGAAGTTCAGTACATTGATTAATACTTAATATTTTTGCCCATTTTTTTTAATCTCAGACATTATCTTCTTTATTCATTTGGAAACATCCTAAATAAAGCCAACTTCAAAGCTACAGTTACTTTAAGATGGAATGTTGAAATTAAAAAAGAATGTTTCAAAAAAATTGGCCACATTTACTTATCATAAATATAAGATATACTTAAGAAATAAGGAGAATTTTATAGTCACAAATACAAAGAGATAGTCAAGAAGGATGAGGCCTGAAAGTAGACTTCATTTAAGAGTAATAGATATTGGATAGGTGCCTTGAGACAGTGATTTTATTAGTTATTTTCAAGCCATGATTTATTCACTTCCTGTTGGGAATAAACTTCCTCATTTATAAAATCAATATGGGATTGAATTAAATAATGTTTAAATTTTCTTCCAGTTCTAATATAATCTGATTAAGTCCCAAGTGGTTCTTTAGGAAGTGAGAATCTTAAATAGTGTTCAAATGAAATGATATTGACTAATTATTCAATTATCATTGAATTTGTTATTAGGTCATCTGTGAACTTGGTGAAAGACTTATCAGTTGAGATGGGGTAAGAGATAGACATTAGTCTGATTTTTATCAGATAAAAAGTGAGTGAAGCTTCAATAGCTAGGTTTCATTACATCTGGGACAACAGAGATCTATGCTCTGTCCTAAGAGGGGGTTGCACTCTTATGGTATCTTTTTTTTTTATTATTAACATTTTTTATTTATATATATTTGACATCAATTGTAATCCTCATGTGTTTCCCATCACCATATCACCAGTGCACCATCACCTCAGGCCCATGCTCCCATCTGCCCTCAACCGTCTCCGCTTCCCTCCCCACCAAGTGTCCCCCATTTGTCCTTGTCTTTTCATTTTTGGTTTTTGTGTCTTTATTGTTATTATTATTATTGTTGTTCATATTCCTTTCCTTGATCCTTATTTGGTTCCCTTATACTCCTCATAGAGGAGGAACCATCTGGTAATTTTCTTTTGCCTTCTGACATATCGCTGAGCATAATCCCTTCCAGTTCCATCCATGTTCCTATGAATGTGTCTAGTTTTTCTTTTTTGATTGCTGAGTAGTATTCCATCGTGTATATGTAC
>JAGFMF010011756.1:5393284-5408500 GCA_019455555.1 Galemys pyrenaicus | reverse complement strand
CAGAAGCTTTTAAGTTTGATGTAGTCCCACCTGTTTATCTTTCCTTCACTATCTTTGCTTTAGGTGTTGTGTCTCTAAAGATGTTATTGATGTGTATGTCATGTAGGATTTTGCCTACTTTTTCTTCAATATATTTTATGGTTTTAGGACTTATGTCTAAGTCCTTAATCCATTTTGTGTTGATTTTTGTGCATAGTGAAAGGCAATATTCTAGTTTCATTCTTTTGCATATAGCAGTCCAGTTTGCCCAGCACCGCTTATTGAACAAGCTGTCTTTATTCCATTGCATGTTCTTTGCTCCTTTGTCAAAGATTAGTTGTTCATAAGCTTGTGGGTTTCTTTCTGGGCTTTCTATTCTATTACATTGGCCTATGTGTCTGTTTTTGTTCCAATACCATGCAGTTTGTATTATTGTGTTTTGTAGTAAAGTTTGAAGTCTGGAAGTGTGATCCTTCCACTTCCCTTTTTTTCAGTTAGGAGAGCTTTGACTATTTGAGATTTTTTTTGTGTCTCCATATGAATTTCATCAATTTATTTTCTATTTCTTTGAAGAATGACATTGAAATTTTTATTGAAATAGCATTGAATCTGTAGATTGCTTTTGGTAGGATATTTGCCCATATTTTTTAAAAGAAAAGTGATATAGGAAATCAAATGGAAATGTACGAAAGTTGAAGTTTCTTTTGCAAACAAGTGGTTATCTGCAGAGGTTACAGGAAGATGCACGCATGGATACAGTCCTGTAAAGTTGCTCTGCTGTAAACCAAATGATTTTTCTTGGAAGACAGTGGTCAATGGCTCACAGTGCCTTTCTGGATTTCCTTGAAAATTAACTCTACAATGAGTGGAAGAAGAGTCAGAAGAAGGACCCGGGGAATAGAAGCGAATAGTAAGATGCTCATAAATATGTGTTCTAATGTCAGCCTAGTCATCCATAGCTTTAAGTTAAGAATAACAATGCAGAAATACCTCAGTTATAGAGCACTAAGAGTCAGAAACATGCTGTACTTCCAACTACATTGTTTCAACTCCAGGGGGGTGGATGGGAGTGAGGACTGGGAGAGTGGGTACAGTCAGGCATCTAGGAGATTGTTCCTTCTATAACTCAAATATAGTGGGGAAATATGATGAGGTAAAAGGTTGTGAAGGTATTATAAATATGGAGAAAGGAGAGATTAACTACAAGAGAAGAGTTAAGGTTAATTTCTAGAAGGGAGATTCCAGCTGTACTTTTAGAGTAGGAAGAACTTTAGCATTTAGGGGAGCAGGGGCATTTTTCAGGTAGAATAGCATAAAGAAAGGTGTGAAAGGGCTGCTTGTGTGTGACAATGTGAGTCAAGTTTTAGTATATTTTCATATACTAGCACTGGCACTGGAGTTGTGAGACAGAGACAAATTATAGAGTGTTTCTCATTTCAGGTCCATGATTTATGACACTATCAAAGGCAATCATTTCGAGCTTTGAACAAGGTAAAATGAGGATAGATATGTGTTCTAAGAAGGTGGTAGACTGAAGAAAGTCAAAGATCATAGGTCTAGAGACCGATTCTGAAGCTTGTGTAATAGTAAGAAAACTGTAGCACTAAATCTTGAATAAAGAACACAAATACTTTTGCAATGGCCTTGATGAAAATGATTTTTAGTTATTTATCAAGAGAGTGAGCAGGGTAAATTATGTAACCTGAACCTTACCATACATTCTCTGTAATACAGAGAAATACCGGTCACAATTTCTTTCCCAGAAAGTAAATCAGTGTTTGACCTACACTCTGTGTTTAACACAGAAGTAAATAGCCAAGATATGGAAACAATCTAAATGCCCCCAAACAGATGGATGGATCAAAAAGTATGGTATACAATGAAATATTACTCAGTGATTAAAAAAAAGACAAACTCATGCCATTTGCAGCAACATGGATAGAGCTAGAAGGGATTATACTAGCCTAGCCGAAATTAGTCAGAAGGAAAAAGATAAATAAGGCATGGTCTCACTTATATGTGGAATATAGAGAAACCACATGAAAGGCAAGGGAAAAAAGTCAAAACTAGCAAGTTGACCATAGAACTGAGGCATATAACAAAAGAAAGAGTGGGGGGCAGGGGACAAAACCGGGGAGAGAAGAACATAAGGGAATATGATGATGGTTCATGGGTGATAAGGTGGGAGAACTATGGGGACTACAATAATGTAAGAAAAATGTAATTAATAAAAAGTTACGTTATAAAAGAAGTAAATGAAAGTTTGAAAGGTACAGCGCATGTCCATTACTCAGAAAAAAAAATTGGAAGTTATTTAATTTTGCTTTCCCTATTTCTAAAAACAACCTGTGGGCCTTCTACAACTTTTTTCTTTGACCCTTGGCTTTGTTCTATAGTATTTCCTTCTGCTCTTTTCCTGTACTGTGCTCCTGTTCAGGACTTAGTAATGTCCCTGGTCTCTGCATCCCAGACTTCTGCACTGAGCCTTTCTTTACACACAGTAGGCTCTTAACAAAAGAATATCAAAAAAACAAGACGTGGAGGGTGAAAGAGGCAGCCGCCAACAGGTTGGGAACAGAACATGCAGACGCCCCATTTTCTAAGAAAGAACCCCTGCAAGAGCCCACCGAGCACAGTCCCAACTTTTTTTAGGGGCCAGCTGGGTCCCTCCTCTTGAGGGGCACAGACTAAGGGACGCAAAACCCAAGTGACTCACTTCCAACTCAGCTCAGAAATTCCCCTCCTCCAGGCCTTCAGAGACTCCTCGGGAAATTCTAACCCCATAGCCCCCCTTCTTTGGTCCTTCTTCCCGCCCGGAGGAAGCCAGGGCGCCTTTTTTCCAGAACAGACCGGGCAGTAGGCGGTCGCGGAGCAGGGCGGTGCGCGTGGGTGGGCGGGCCGGGGGAGGGGAGTCAAGGAACTTTGCGACTTAGCCTCTGGGCCCGCGGTGACATTCCCCGCAGCACTGCGAGGTCAGCTCTTCCCTCCCGGGCCGTGGGCGACCACGGTAAGAAGCCTAACAGGCTGCAGAGTCGCTGCCTGCGCCGCTCAGCTCAACCCCCGCTGCTCACGGCGGCCGCGCGTACTGGACGGCGGTAGACGTGCCTGCGGAGATGGGCCCCTTCTCGATGGAGCCGCTGCTACAGCAGCAGCTTTTCAGCTTCTCCACCGTGGCCTTCACCGCCGCCCTGCTGCTCCTGGCCCTGTGCCTGCGCCGGAGGCGCACCAGGTAAGCGCCCCGCCGGCCCCGCCGCGCGGCTCCGCCGCCCCGGCCACGCATGCGCTCTGGGCCTCGCGGACCGCGCGCGACCCAGATGGCGAAGGGAGCCCCCTCGGTGATTCTAGCGCAGATAGAACTTGCTGCGGGGCACTGGCGTCTTTGGGGGTCGTGGGTTGTAACAAAGGCTTCTTCTGCCTTTTTGTCATACATAAGCATACATATTAAAGTGTTGGGACCGGATTCGATTTGCTGCTCCGGTGTGTAGGTTGTAATAAGCCCAAGATTTGCAGTATACATTATGCATCACGCTCGGCTTCCTAACAGACACATTTTGGTGCCTGGTGACCGTGAGTTGATGCTTTATGGCCTATCAGGGAGGGGAATTTTCTTATATTTCGTCCAGTAAAATGGAAAAGGTTTGAAGAAAATGCCAGTGTATGGTATGAACAACATACCTCACTATGCCTCACTTTACCTAACTTGAAAAAAGCAAAAGTACTTCGTGGGATTTTTGTGAATACTGCATGTGTTTATAGAGTGTGTTTTATGCATCTGATTTATACTTTTTATTAGGGAAAAAATCACTTTTTTATCTGATTTGAAATGTGTAGAAACAAGTTCAAAAGAAAATCATTTGCTTCAAAATCAGTCTGTTTTCCCTTTCTTTTGGCTTAAAAGTAATTTTCTGATATTACTATGCCCTTGAAAGCTTTTGAAAAACAAAGCATGTAAATTTTATTGAGTGGTAATTGCCTCTTTGTAGCTATATCTCAAATATACATTTACATAAGCACATGTAGCATGACTGTAGGTATTCATACACATGTATCTGTACAACCAGGTGAGAGCGATGTGAGGTGGGTTGTTTCTCAATAGTTTTGTGAGAATGGCACCATTTGTACTGCATCAAATGTTTGTGGACATTTCTAAAATATCCATGGATGAATATTCTAGAAGGGAGCTTTTACTTTCATCCCATGTGAGTTTTCAGAGAATGTACTCCAATGCACGGAGTATGCCCTGTCCTCTGGCCCTTTTCCTTTTCCAACGGTTGTGCTTTTGCTTTAGAGCTCAAGATGAGAATTTAGGACACTTTAAATTTCTTATTTGGTTTTATGTAGGTTGCATCTTCTTGTCTATCCTCAGTGTCATGTACTTTTTGGCACATCTTTAAAGAAAGTTGATAAGAAGGCTATTTGTTCTAGTCCGGTTTACATGCAGGGTTGGAGCAGGTAAGTTGACATTCTGGATCTCTGCTGATAGTGGGGTAAAAATGTAGAACTTGGAACAGCTGGGGAAGTGAAAGGCCAAAGTAGACTTTTTCCCTCTGCCTATCACATAGGCTTATCTTTCTCTGTACAAATAAACAATATTTTGCTGAGGCGTATTCAGTTTTTAATTCCTTCCAAATATGAACACTCTGATGCTACAAATCTATAGGGTACTGCAGCCTAAAGAAGTTTAATCTATATCTTGGTGTATAAAACATAACTTCGTTTGTTCCAAAGAATCATGTTCTTTATTGTTACTAATTTTTTATCTTTGGATAGTTCACTCTAATGTTCTAGGAAAATGCTCTTCATGATTAAGAAAGAAGTCTGTGTGTGTGTGTGACATATACTATTTTTCCCTTTTATTATTTCTGTCCTTTAGTGGTAGAAGCTATATAATGCCTTTTTTCCCCTGTGATCATTCCTTATCCTTTTCTTCCACCACCCCCCCCCCTTTTCCTTTAAACTTCAGAGCTCTCACAGTGTTTACTAATGCCCAGTAGTATTGTGAGCGTTTTGCTTTATCAAATTTTCTGCTATGTAAATATCATTCTGACTTGCTTTATTTAATAATTCCTCCAAGTTTCACCGCTTTTGTTGGAAATGGTTACATTTAATCTTTCCTTATGACTGTATAGTATTCCACAGTGTGAGTATACCACATCTTGATCTAGTTGTTTACTGATGGACAGTTAGGCTATTTACATGTCCTACCTATTGTAAATAGTGCTGCATCCTTATGTGTTCTTACAGATTTTTATATACTTACAGTAATATGTTTGAATATATTAATAAAAATGTAGGAAAATACAGTCTGTGTTTCAAATTTCTTTTTCCACTTTATAATACATTTTAGATATCTTTCCATGTCAGGTTTTCATATCCCTTGAACCAATGATTCCAGTAATATTATTTAAAAGCATTTTTCATGCTGAAATAACCACGAAGGTTCTTAAAGATTTAACCACAGCATTGCTTATTAGGATTCTTTAAAATTGTGAAACATTAGGGAAAAATGGAATTTCCAAAATATATTGGTTTAGTTAAAGAAATTCCAGCATATCCAAACATTAGAAAATTATGTTGCCAAAAATTTGTAATGTATACTATATGAAAAGTCATATTCTAGATATACCCAGTAAAAAAAAAAATTGAAAACCAGAATATGTTCATATGCAAAACAGGGTATTAAAATCCTCCAGCCAAAGACAACTAGGAACACACCTGTAGCTGAATAAGTTGAATTATTGTAATGAGAAGTAAACACCATTCATTTTCAGTGAAAGAGTGTTAGAGATCACCTATTCATAGGAATTGGGCATGTGTTATATGATTTAGGGAAGTAGTAGGAAGCAAGGTTGTGCTCTATTGTAAGATGCTATCAGAAATGTGGGCTATTCTGTATTGGATCCTTTAAGAGCTCTCATCTGTAAGACAGGAGGAATGGATTGAAGCTAAGTATGTAATTGGTAAATAAGCAACAAATAGCAAGGCTTAAAGAATGCCTGGTCATTTTACTAATTTAGAGAGTATTCATGATTTTGTAGATGTATTTACATGATTGAGGATTGATCTTGTTTTTGTCTTTATCTATAATGGTCACCTAGTGATTTCACTTGGCATTCATGTAATGTTTTGTGCAATTGTTTGTATTTAACAAAAGAGCATAGTGGCCCAAATATGAGTGCCAAGTGTGCTCTGATGTCAAGGATTGCTGTGTTTTTTTTTAATATAAAAGGCTGAAAGGATATACCTCAGACATTTTAGGGATACAATTTATATACAATGAAATGTACAAATTTAAATGTACAACTTGAACTTTCATAAATGTGTACACTTGTATAACTCACCTAGATCGAGATGTAGAATATTTTGTCTCTCCATAAAGTTCCCTCATGCCCCCTTCTAATCAGTTCCTACCCCTGTGTTCCTTTTGTGTAGGGCTTCTTTCTTTCAACATGAAGATTTTGAGATTCACCCATATTATTGCATGTATCCGTATTTCATTCACTCTCTTTCATTGCAGAGTAGTTTAATGTGTGTGTATATCTATCTATATAGATATATCTGGATACTTTTATGAACATACATATGGAGATATATGTGTAATATACTGATATACGTATATATCCTAGTTTTGTGTGTGTGTAACACAATTTGGTCATCTGTTGTTCTATTATGGATATTTACTTGTTTCCAGTTCAGGACTATTATAAAACTGTTGTAAACATTCTTTTAAAGACTATTTGTAGATATAAACCTAGGAGAAGGTTGATGAATCATAGGGTAAAGATTTTTATACCATAATCACTTTGGAAGTTGCCACATTTCCAAAGAAATTAAGTCATATTTTACACTGACACCAGTACTATGTGAAAATTTTAGTTCCTCTTCATACTTTTCCGTGTTTGGTGGGACTAATCACTTGGATTTTTTTTTTTTTGTCTTCTGAAGAATATTGGTCTCTAAACCTCTGTAAGGTTTACCCTTTATAAAGGTGAGATATTTACCAGGCATCTCTTCTTTGACAGCATTTGAACACTAAATTCATTCTTCTAGTGGTGGAGCAGCTGAAATCTCTACTCAGTCTTTTCAGTACGCTAATGGATCCTTCCCTAAGACTCTCTCTGCAGATGCATAATTCTAGACTTGGCTGAGAATTTGAGCAAAGTTTATTATATATATTTTTTTCTCATTGATATCTAGCTATATCAGTAGCTCCATATTCTAATACCCCAGCTGATATTATTGTTTATTGCTTGAGTTCCCAACTGCCTCCCACCATATTTTGTTGTCTGTGGAAAACCTAGGTTAATTCAATATTCTTCAAGCTTTCTGTAACTCAAATCCAGACTTGTAAAAGTGATTTTATGATGAATTATATTTGTGGGGTATTTTTTTATGCTTATATGTATTTTTAGTTATATGTTTCTTTTATAATAGAAAATGATAAATTTAAAACAAAGATTTGAGATTTTTTTTCTTTTAAAACAATGCTGATCTTATTTCCTTTGGCAAAGCCAGCGTCATGGGTCAGGGAAAGAAGGAGTCTAACTTAAAAGATATGATTTCATTGGTGCCAGGAACCCCAGTTCATTTCCAGACAGTCATTAAGAATAAAATATTTTTGTTCAATAACTGGGTACAATGATTTAAAAGATCATTATACTGTCACCACAATAAAAATAGTTTAATAAAAATAGAAGAAAAATCATTTATAATAGACTTAAATATAGATACTTCACATTTATTGTAGAAAACAATGTATTAAAATAGAGTCTGTAATAAAATGGACTTGAAAGGAAATCCATCTCTGGTATTCCTCCCATATATTCCTATCCCCTGAATAAATAATAAAAACTAGTTCTACTAAAACAATATTAAATGAACATAAAAAGTTTAAATTCTTCTAAATAATTGAATAAAAAATGGCATTAAGTAATATTTCCAAGAGGGACACTTTAAACAGTATTATTATAGAAGGTTTAAAATGAATATATTTAATGTGGAGGAAAAAGTAATATAGAGTTATTCATCACACATTTCTAGAAATGTGTCCTAGATCAAGGTATAAGCGGAGGTGTGCTTCTCTTGGTGAATCTAGAAGGGAATTCATTTCTTTACCTTTTTCAAGCTGCTGTAGACCACCAGAATTCAAATATGTTTTTGATACTCCAACATTCCTGCCTCCTTTTTTATAAGGACTCTTGTGGTTACATTGAACCTATTCATATAATCTAGGATAATCCACCCATTTTAAGATTCTTAAGTGACTCACATCTGCAAAGTCCCTTTTATATAAGGTAACATAGTCACAGGTTGGGGGGGTTTAAGACATTGATGTTTCAGGGGACATAATTCTGCCTCACACAGTCTTCTGACCCCAAAGGTTTATCTCCATCTCACATGCAAAAGACCCATCCCAGTATCCATAAAAGTCTTAACCTATTATACAACTCAAAGTCAAAAAGTCTCATCTAAGTCTCACCAGCTTAAAAGTAATCATCTATATCAGATATGGATGAGGATTTGGGTAAACGTGTGGGGAAGAGGGGTAGGCAGAGGGCATAAGAATTCTCCAGAACCTCTTGGTAACAGTACTGAGAATTTCCCAAATATTCAAATTCCTGGTTCTTTGGTGTTTAAGTTCTTCCTTTAATCTCTGTTTTTTTCTCTCATATTCTACTATTTGCAGCAAGAAGACTCTCGACTGCCATTACAACTTGCTTAGAAATCTCAGCTAATTATAGAAGTTGATTTTTTTAAAGATTTATTTGTTTATGCATGCAAGAACTGGGGTACAGGTCAGAGGTGGGGGTGCTGAGAGGATTCACCAGAGACAGAGTGGGGAACAGAACTGGTGGACAGACTGAAGTACACTGCTGAGGGGAACAGCAAGCAAGGCAGGAGATAGAACTCATGCTGCAGTGGCTGCAGATACTTCATAGTATGGTGCTTAACCCCTTGCACCACTAGGGAGACCCTATCCAATTTGACTTTTTTACAAATTTTGCTTTCCACATAAATACAAGATATATGTTGATTATTTTGACCTGGTTATTTTGAAGAAATAGCAGACATGGGGAAAAAGCAAAATAGAAGTTACCCTTTTCCAAGAAAAATTTCATTTATAATTTCATTATAACATCCATTCCCAAGGATGTATCCTTCACTGCCAGGAAAAGGGAGATGACCAAACTTCTAGAAACTTTGTCAGTGCAGGAGGCAGTAACTTCACTCTACATAAGAATCGTACCCTTCTTATTGTACCTTTTCTAGTAACCTCCCATAATTGATCTTCCCTTTTTTCCCTCTGTGCCTTTTATCTCTAGCTGAAGATGTTATTTAAGGGGGTATGTGGATGGGCCTCCTTGGTGGTGCAGCGGATTGAGCACCACACTGAAGCATCTCCTGCACAGCAGCACAAGTTCAATCCCTGGCCAGGGTGGGGACCCACATGGTACAGAAGTTTAACCTATTTTTATTTTATTATGATCCTCATTTCCTTCTGAGACCTCACTAGGAGAGTTGTTAACAGCCATATTTCTACTAACCATACATCAACCTAGGGCTTTTTTATCATCCACCTCAAAATTTTTCCAAGCTCTGCTCATTATCCAGTTCCAAAGCAGCTCTACATATTTTGGTATTTTTTATGGAAGCATGCCACTTTTAGGTCCCAAAATATGTGTTAGTTTCTTATTACTACTATTACAATTTACCACAAATTTAGAGGTGTAACTTACTACCATTCTGAAGGTCAGTCTTAACTAACCGCATATCAAGGTGCTGGCAGGTTTAAGATTCTTCTAGAAGCTCTAGTGGTGAATACTGGATTGTGAAAATAGAACTAAACTCACACTGGATAGCAAAGTCTTCAACTAGGAAAAGTCCTCAATGACAGAGGTCAGAAGAGGATGACTCCTCAAGAGGAGATTCAAAGAGTTCACAAACTGTGACCACTGACCAGTCTGACTAATCTGTGTCATCTTTTTTAACTAGAAAATGGAAGTAACAGCTGTCCAATAAGATAAGAAGCAGAGTGCATGTGAAATGTGAACACATTTTATAAAGTGTGAAATCACATCTAGGACAGTTAACTTGTATCATTAGTTTTTCTTGGTTATTAAGAGACCCTTTTCTTCTAGTTGTTGTTTGGATAGAAAAGAAGTGATAAGAGTTTCATTCTCTCTCATTCTTCTCCCCCAACATGCATATCCCTTCACCCCCAAAATGCCATAATTGTAAGGAATAAGAATCTGTTAGGATAAATTTTAGTCAAATTAGGATAAAATTTAGGGAAAATAAAGTGATTTTTTGAGTTGTTAGAGGTTAAGTTTATGTAGATAATGAGCTGTTTTGAAATATTAATTAGTTTATCTCACTTTATTGCATAAGTCAATTATTTCCTCTTTTTAATTGCTTAATTATTCCTGAACAAGACCCATGGTGCTCTAGATCCCTCACACTGTTACCACTGACTAGTGAAGAAGAACTAGGTTGTCATCATTAGTGGGTGTTTCTTGTTTCTTCCCCTTTTCTCAAAAAATTATAGGAAAAGGAGGTGGGCAACTGAAAACAAAGTCATTTTCCACTCAGAATTTGCTGACTTTCACAGGTGGATTTTTTACATAGGTGATGGGGGACTCACCAGGCACATTTGTGGCTTGATTAAAGGACTAACCAGCTACTGCATGTGCCACATTTTTCAATAAGTTGAAAATTTTTGGTTGGTCTTAAAAACAAAGCTCCTAGGGATAAAAATAGTAAAAGACTATGTAAACTCTAAAAAATAAACTTGGCCGATACTAATTGATTCAACTCTATTACGCTATTTTGTAATCACATTCTTGGCTCTCTCCTTAAATCTATAATCAGTTGTACAAAACCAATTCAGAAATTATGCTGGCTCTGCATAAATCTCTTACCTTTATCAGGATACACTATTGGAGCGTTTATGAAGGTAATGTAGGTCAGTTGTGTATGTAAAGTCATTCATGTAACCCAATAATGGGATCCTCTTAAAGGAGTCTGTGTCAGGCAAAGTATGACTGTGGAGCCAAAATAGACCTGGGTCCAAAATCTAACTCAGCCCATTACTATGATGACTTTTGAGAGGAAGATAAAGAGAGGTGGAATAAACAATGTTGACGCCCTACTTTATGGTAGACTCTGTACTTAGATATTTCGCACATATTATCTAATTTAGTTTTTGTTCCTGTTCATGAAATATTACTAAGTTATTTTTCAGAAGAGACTAACACAGTATGAGACTAAGATTGTGGAGCTACTTAGGAGTACTAGGTTTTAGATTTTAAGTTTATCAAAGCAGTGACAGATAAGTGAAAATTGCTAATCAGCCTTAAAATAGGAGATTATTCTGAACTCTTTGGATGGGGCTTATGTAATCACAAATTGGAACTGGAAAAGAGAGACAGGAGAGACAGTTGATTCACCATCACTGATTGGATTAAGAAGAACAAAATCAAGTAATATGAGCAGCTTCTTGAAGCTGGAAAGGCTAGGAAATAGGTTCTCCTCTAGGTCCTCCAGAAAGGAACCTAGCCCTGCCAACACCTTGATTTTGCTCCAGGAGGACCCATTTTGGACTTGGCTTGTAGAACTATTAAAGTTATATTGTTTGAACCATACAAGTGATATTTTGTTTGCATGCCACAGAAAAGTAACGCAATAGGTCTATTTTCCAGGTTCTGCATTAAATTGACTATTTCTTGCAAGGCAAGGGTTTGGGTGATGTTGCTAGTTGCCATGAATTACTGGAAACAAACCTATCCAAACACTCAGTGTCTTCGTCATATAAGCTAACATATAATAATTTGAGAATTTTGGGTCTGCAACTTCACAGATTGTTATGGACTGTTCATTCCTGTCTTTCTTCTTTAACCATTACTTCACAAGTAGGTTTTGAATTTTTTTTTAAATGTCAATACTAACTTCATGAATCTTTAAAATCATTGTGCAAATTAGACATAGTTTGTAGGCATCGTGACCCAGGTGTGATTTGGTCAGATTTTCATTTCCCTTATTTCCTCACCATTTCCCACAATCTAAAGGGGAAAGATGAAGAAGACTTAGAATTTGAAGGCATCTAAAGGAAAGTGTTGCTGTGCTGAGCTGATTTCCCAAAAATAGTATAGCAGAGAGAGCCATCAGCTCAGAGGAAAGATTAACTGCTTTTGTAGAAGAATTATTTTTGTATTTTATCTAGAGTAAAATCTCACTGACACTACTTCAGGTTACTGTTCTGTGAAAGGCAAAGGACAAAATTATAGAAAGCTACTTTAGTGAATAAGAGGTGACATCTATTATATCATTCATTTTTTTATAGCTGAAGTGCTCATTTTTATAGCTTTGGCATTTTTTTTTAAACACAGAAGTATTTGGGATGGAGTCATTTTTTTGTCTACAGAAAAGTGGAAAGGATTAATTAAGTCTGTAATTGCTTTATACAAAAATTAATAGAAATTCTAATAAAAGTGCAAACATAACAGGTTTTGAATCCATTTATCATTACTTTATCCTAAAGAGTTGGTAATAATGAAAAAGAAACTTCAGAAGCTTTATTTTAGTTCTTAAGCACCTGGCATAATATCTGATGCTGAGTAGGTTCTCTGTGAATATTCATTACAAGAAAGAAGGATGAATGAATGAATGATTAAATGAAGAGTTTAGCACAATAATTATCTCTTTCCAATATGAATAGAGTTGTAGATATTGATAGTAAATTATACAAACTTCTTACAAAAATGATAAATCAATTATCATACATACTAAGTTTGCTGTTGCTTTAATAAAAATGTAAAGACTTTATAAGCAAGTGCTAACCTATGATGAATATAAATGGAGAACATATTGGCACAATGATTATTCTTTACTGTAAACCTATCTGAGAACATCAGTTAAATTGTGGTCAATTCCTAAATCCGTGCTTCTGAAAATTCTGAGTTTAAAAATATGTATTGTTAATTTTCAGGTTTAGGTGTTGAATTTGCATAACTGGGCTTACGAGTTTCCTCCCTGGTATAGGTGAAAACTGTCATTTATCTAACAAATCAGAGTCGCTTTGTGAAAGCCTGAGCCTGGTTTGTGTTAATTAAGTAGAATCACATTCATACACTTTGGTATATTTCAAACCAATAATCGGAGATGATTAGACAAACTACTAAAGAGACTACATTTTCTGTTTTCTAGTAAAAAATATTGTTTTCTAATAACTGTACCTTAGAACCATGAACCCCTAAACCACTTTATCCCAGGAAAAAATTGACATGTTTGGTCACATCTAGTGAGGATTTAAGTCATGATATTGCATTTCAGCAGTGTCATTATTTTGAGGCAGGCTGTGAAAGAATTAATATTTTAGAATTGACAGTTACCACTTTAGGGTTAGCTTCTCCAACATTATTGACACTCTTGTATATTGTATATAGTAATAAATGTTTTCTGATTTGGTATGACAAGCTACACTTTTGAGCACTCCCTGTGTACCTACCAGACATAGGGACAAGTACTTTATATTCATTATTATATTGAATTTATTGAATCCCGCATTCTAGAGGCAAAAAAAGTCTTATTTAAATGATGTCAAAGTCATAGAACTACAATGTTTACAGTGCAAATGCTGTGTTTGACTTCAAGTTTAACTACTTAATACTGTTTTTTTCTTATTCTTCTAAAATTTTCTTGCAAAAATTTTCTGATGTATGTAATTACTTTTGCTGGCAATGAAATTATTAAGCTCTGATATAATTTTTAAGCATTTCAGTAGCTGTTTAACCAAGATATAAATGTATACATTTGGACCTGAAAGAAGTTGAGTTTTAAAAAAAGGGCATTTAATAGTCTGCTATTCACCTCCTGTACTAGATTCTATCACTAGGGACAATGCGAAAAGAAAAAAAATGCCTCTTTTTCCTACCCAGTTTACTGGTTTTTGCATGTATTCACTTTTAATGACTCAGCAGAGGATTTGAAGTTCATTGTGTCCAGACTGTCCTATGTTCAGCTACATTTGAAAACAGGATACAGAAATCCATCTTGTTCCCCAACACCTATTTTTATTTTTTTTACAAATAAAAGGCTGTACATATTTGATGTATACAACTTGATGAGTTTGGAGATAGATGTACATCCATCAAACCATCACCACAATTTATGTCATAAGCATATCCATCCCATTTCCTACTAGCCTCTTTATTAGTTGTTATTATTCATATTAACAAACAACCTAGGCCTCCCTGGTGGCGCAGTGGGTTAAGCAACGCACTATGAAGCAAATCGCAGCCACTGCAGCACGAGTTCGATCCCTGCTGCCTGCCAGAGAGTGACCCACATAGTGAAGAGACCTCTCCTGCCTCACCCGCTGTTCCCCTCAGCAGTGTATTTCAGTCCATCTGCCTGTTCTGCTCCCCATTCTGTCTCTGGTAAATCCTCTCATCACCCCCAGCTCTGGTGTGTTCCCCAGTTCTTGTATGCATAAATAAATAAATCTTTTTTAAAAAACATAATATCCATCCTCTTAGCAAAATTAATTTTGAGTGCATGATACAGTATTATTAACTCTTAAGCAAGATGTTGTTTGTTAGATTTGTAGATCTTATTCATCGGCTATAAATGAAATTTTGTACTCTTTTAATTATACCTTTTTATTTTGTCCCCCTCTCCAGTCCCTGGCCACCCCCATTTCTATTCTCTTTAGGAATTTGACAATTTTAGATTCTTCCTTTGAGTGTTATTATGGAGTGCTTTTCCTTCTGTGTCTGACTTATTTAGTATATTTTCCAGGTTCATCCATGTTGCTGCAATGGCAGAATTTCCTCTTTTTTGAATAATGTTCTCGTATGACTATACACCACATTTTCTTTATTTATCTGTTGATGGACATTTAGGTTGCTTCCATGTCTAAGATATTTCAAATAGTCATTAAGCAAACATGGGTGTGCAGATACATTTTGGGGGGATGTTGATTTCAGATCTTTTGCTTATAGACCCAGAAGTATGATTGATGGATCATATGGTACTTCTATTTTTAATGTTTTGAGGAATTTCCATACTGTTTGCCATACTGGATGCACTAATTTACATTGTCTCCCACACTGTGCCAGTGTTCTTGGTTCTCCATACCTTGCTCACACTTACCTTTCTTTTTCCACTCCCTGCCTCCCTCCTTCCCTGCCTCTCTCCCTCCCTCCCTCCCTCCCTTCCTCCCTCCCTCCCTCCCTCCCT
>JAGFMF010011756.1:5381010-5392634 GCA_019455555.1 Galemys pyrenaicus | reverse complement strand
CCTCCCTCCCTCCCTTCCTTCTTCCTTCCTTCCCTTTCCTTTCTTTATTTTATGATAGCTTTCCTAATAGACAAGAAGTACTATCTCATTACAGTTTTGATTTGCATTTCCCTGATAATTAGCTGAGGCCCTTTTGGGTTTTTTTTTTTTTTTTGACCATTTGTATGTATTCTGTTCTGTTCATTGCCATTTTAATCTTTTTTTTTTTAAATTTGCTGTTGAGTTGTAGGATTACCCTATTGATTTTAGCTATTAATGCTTTACTAGATATGAAGTTTGCAAATACTTTCTTCTATTCTATAAGTTGCTTTCTCATTTTGTTCATTGTTTCCTTTGCTGTAAAGAACTTTTTAGTTGATGATGTCATACTTGTTTACTTTTTCTCTTATTGTCTGAGGTTTTGATGTCATAGCCAAGAAATCATTGTCAATAAGTTTTTCCTCCACGTTTTCTTCTAGGGGATCCTTACCTTTTGACACAAAGCCAGCTTGAGAGCCACATGTTAATCTCTCTGAAAAATTATAAAACTTAATTCAAAATTAAATGGAAAGTCATGTTGAAGGAACCTGTAATAAAAAGAGAGGAAGCTTTTCAATCTTTGGGAATCAATTAGAGAGTTTAATGTGCTTCTCAATTTAACAATCTTGCTTAAGTGAATTAAGCAAGCTGTTGCGTGCGTCATTGCTGCAGTTACTATTACACTTAGCAAAGCAGCATTAAATATTGTATGAGAAAGTGTTAGAGACAGTTCAAATATTACTTGATGTAGCAAAGCATGGTGGTTTCTGATATGTCTCCCATTTTTTTTTCAGGTCTGTAGTGAATTTTCACTCGCACTTTAGAATTTGAATGACCTGTTACATATGGACAAAGAGTCTCAGTACTATATGTGGAATTTCTAGCATTGTCCATTTATTTCTTCACACGCATACATGCAACTTCTTTCACTACACATGCAGTGTATGTGTGTGTGAATATATAAATGTATAAATATATGTGTGTATATATGTGTATATATTTCAAACTAGTTCTATCTTTTTGCTTGTCAGTGTGTTGTACCATATGGTATATAGCATCATGCCAAAAGATAAAAATATTCCTAGAACATATGAAATCACCAGTCAACTGAAAAAGGGTAAAAACTTTTGACCACAGCATTTGTGACTCTGATGTGTTTGTGGGTAATAGTACATAGCTTAATACCCCACATTTGAAAGCAGGACATATTTGTAAGTTAATGTGACTCTTATATTTAAAGGGAGAAATTCCAATATAAGTTCTGTGAAAGTTTTATCTTTCTAAAGAAATTGACTCAAATAAGTGTTATCTTTATATATCAAAATCCTACATATTTATTTATGGAACTTTCTTCTTATTTTACTCTCTAGAGTTACTTCATTGGGAGGCCATGGAGTTAAAACCTACATGGGTGTAATGTTTCAACCAAAAGAAGAAAGGCAAAAAAACCAAATTCCAGAGATCCTAGGCACCATGGATTAAAGTTATAGTATCAATGTTATTCAAGATTCTTTCCTCACCAACAGTAAGCAGTAATTGGGTCTACAGGTGTGCCTTATTGTGTGCTAATCAGATTTAACTCGTATTATTTCTCCAGTAGATCCAATTACCTTTGTATCTTACTGCATGTTCTTTTCAAGTGCTTAATTAAACAAAGATGACAAACTTATCTAGTTGATATCTATTCAAGGACTGAGAATTTTCACCCATCATAATTGTCGTTTTTACAAAATGACCCTGCCTATGCTTTATTTTCACAGGGTACATCCTTAATAGAATAGAGTTTTTTGAGTGTATCTTAGTAACACTTCTCCTCCTTTTATTATTCGACTTGAACCCTGAAAACATTGCAGTTCACTTCTAAGCAGTGTCTGCTTTTACCTTAAGATTAGCATACATCTCAAATGTTTCAGAAGCATTTATATGTTTTATTTATTCTTGTGCTTTTTCCTTTGTCACTGGAGATACATGGATAAGTTATCACCATGGATAAGTTATCTCCAAAAATAAGTTAATGGAATTGGATAGATGGATAAAAAGTTCTTAATTGCACTTCATTGGAAGATATATGCAAGTTGTGCTCCACTTTATACAACCATATTATTTTTAAAGGGCTAGTCTTTCCTTTTTTAGGAGCTAGAGTGACTGATTCATGTTAGTTTCCTCAATCTGCTTTAGTGGGACTAAGATAACTCAATCCCTCTTTGAAACTGTGTGTTTGTACTCTTTTAAAATAGTCATGTTTGAAAAGAAATGCTGGCCAAATAGAACCACAAGCTGAAAAGTATCTATTTTTGGACTTCAAAAATTGTTACTGTCTCATAAAAAGGAACACATAATCGAACATTCTCAAGCACTGTGTTTATATGATAGCATATAAATACCTTTTAGTATTTAAGACTCAAATTTGTAGGACATCTCATCACCTGTATAACATTTGGCATAATGCTAGGTTATTCGGTCACTAAAAATGGTTCATTCTTTGTCAGCAAATTTGAATGATGACTGTTTTATAACTGCATTTACGATGTGTATAGATTTATTTTCAAATCCACCCCCTTCCTTACAACAAACTTTTACCAATAAAGGGAAGAACAAGAAAGAAAAATGCAGACACATTTTTTTTTTCTGTGATAGGATGACTTTAGAAAATCACTAGAATTTTGACTGTATCCAAAACATGTATTTTATAGGGTTTCTGAAGCCTCAGTAAGACCTAATAGAGTAATCCCTAAAAGTAAGTGATATTTGTCTTTTCTAGTTACTGTTTCCAAACCTTCCTTGGAATGCTTCAGTTACAGCCACATCAAGAAATAAGTTAGAATACTTACTTTTATTAAGAGAGACCAGCTAGAGTTATATTGTTCGTGAAATCAGCAATAACAAAATTTCCACAGCAGAGGAATTATCAGGATAACATTTTTCTTAACTGTCTGAACCTCAGTATTCCCATCAATAAATAAGGAGGTCAGATGAGATAATCCCCTTGCAAGGACTATTTCTGCCAGTTTACTACCATTTTCAAATTAACCCCACTACATATACGTCAGTCATATAGAATGTACTCTTCGTCAAACACGGTGTATCTTTTTATTTTTACTCCTTATTGCAGTGAAATACTCTTCTATATGTTTTTTTACATTCAGTGTAAAAAATCTTAATTCACTGGAGTTTTTGTAGCTCTTTCCCAGGCAGAATTTACTGTCTCCTCCAACAACCTCACCCAGTAGCTTAAAACTCACATCACAATATATTATAATTATACATCACTTCCTGGTCAGTGTGTCATCAACTAGTGTGAGAATCAGAGTCGTTTTTAATTCATCTCTGTGTCTTCAGCATCCAGAGGTAGTTAATCACTTGTAGTTAATCATGTATTGTAGACAATCAATAAATAATGCATTAATAATTAAGAAAAGAGCTGTACTTAGAGTCAGTGCTCATCATAATATAGAAGGCAAAGTCAGTGTACAATTTAATTTGTAGTCATCACTTGCCCACAAAATGCTGAGAAATCTGACATGTACTTATCTGTAAGGAATATAACTCCTGGCTCTGAATGAGTCAGGACTAGCCCAGTTTTTAGGAATTCCTTTTGAAACATTTATAGACTGCAAGAGTAATGTCAGAGTGCCACATATTAGGATTACATGACCCTGAATCCCAGAGTGAGTTCAAGGCCATGAGAAACATCTCATTTCTGAAGACTGAGAACTTAACTGCTTTTTGAGAATAAGAGAAAAATGTTGATTGAATGGGAATGGTTAGGACACATTTGAAAATCTAAGTTTTCCTCAGAACTCAGGTCAGAGACAAGATGGCTATTTCAAAACACAGATCAAATGAAGCGCTTGGTGCAAACACAAAAGAGAAGCAGGTGAGATTTGTAGTCATCCATGTTCACATTTGTTTAGAATAGTGCAGGTGGCATTTTGGAGAGTGGTTAAGAGCAAAGGCTTTAGAACAGAGATAAGGAGGGGTTTGAATAATAGCTAAGATATTTACTTGAGATAAGACTTACCACAAATTCTTTTAGCTCTGAGGATAGATGATTTTGAAAAGCTGCCATTGTTCAGACCCTTAGTGGAAAGTAGGTGAGCACTATTAACCAGTTACTGATCTCAGACAATAAGGAAAACACTGAGCTGAGTAGAAAGCAAAAAATGATACCATTTCTGCCGTAAGCAGTTTATAGTTAGGAGGACATGAGTAAATAATTACCAGTCTTCAAATATTTACTCTTCCCCAATCTGTTAACTCAACATGTATATATTTGTTAGTGTTTATGCAGTTCCTTTCACATGAAGGTTCTGACTTACACTGGGTGAAATTGAGGCAACTAAATAGCTTTAGTCAATAGCTGCTAAACTGAAATGAATTTCCCAACAATCTGCAAGTCAAATAAATAAAACTTTCTACCATACCCCCAACTCTCAGTTTTTTTAGTTTTCCCTTTCATGTGTTATTTTCCATTCAATACAACTAATATTTACTGAATGCCTAATGTTTTCATGCATATTTTGCTACAAAATATACAGAGATGAAAGTCAGTCCTATTTTCAAGAAACCCCAAATCTATAAATGTACATAATCCCACAATTCCATTACACAGTATATAATCAGGATAGACATAAGCCAGAGAAAAGCAAGTGCTGATGATCGCAGTTAGAGAAATTCTTGGGAGTAGGAGCTATTGGACTTGGTATTGAATTGCTTATGAATGGAGGGAAAGTAAGCAAGAGGTGTGAGGCTGTCATAGGCTTCTGATTTGGGCAACTTTAACTGGATCATTCTGTAAGACAGAAACTGTTTATAGACTTAGGGTTAAGACCTCACTTTGTTGGACATGATGCATATACAGTGTCTGTCGAAAAACCCGTATTATCTTTGGCTTGTATACATGGACTTTATATTTTTTCTCCAATATTTCCTTCATGATTTCCCTTGGAGATGGGATAGAGTGATGAAATAGAAATAAATGGGGGAGCTGCCCCTCAGTGTTCTCCCAAATGTCACATTTTCACAACTATCTCATTTTACGTATAAATGTTATCTGCCCTTTTTTTTATAAGCTCTTGCTCCTGGGAAAGAGCATTTAATTTAGGGGTAGGCATGCAACCCAGAGTGAACATCTTTCACTTGAATTTTTCAAACATTAGTTGACAGGAAAGACCTCATTCATATATCATCCTGCAGTTGTAGAGATGTGTCTGGAAATGGCTAGTAGTCATTTGTCCTATTCTGATATAAGCAGTCTCCTACTTTAGGGGACTGCTTAGCAGGTAAGCAGAAAAGAACAGAGAGAATAGCTGAAAATCACCCTCATTCATTCATCCAACAGATATTTCTTGACTGCTTGAATACATGCCAGACTTTATTTTAGATATTCATAAAATAGTAGTGAGCATAAGAGACAAAAAATGCTGCATTCAGGGGGCTCACATTGGAAGCAGACATTAAATGACAAACAAAATATATACATTAAATAAACACAATATATAAGCAGAATGTTTACATGTTAGGAGTAAATGCTGTGGAAAAAAACAGAACAGAATAACAAGGTTATGGAAATGGGACTCATAATTTTAAATGAGGACATAAGGTTAAGCCCCATTGACAAGGTAATATTTGAACAAAGAATTGAAGGAAGTATGGAGAAAGAGGCTGTGATATTCGTGGAAAGAGCATTCCACTTAGAGGGGACAGTAAGTCAAGGACAGTAAAGTGGAGGCATCTCCAGGGAACACTTAGTACTAGCTTAGTGTATGGGAGTGGTGTACAAGATATACAGTTGACCCTGGAAAACACAAGTTTGACCTGTTGGTCCGCTTAGAGTAGGATTTTTTTCTGTCTGCTGTTTTGTCATTCATGGATTCAGCCAATAGATACAGAACTTCTGGACATACAGAGCCAATTATAAAATAAAATTTGGATGTTCAGTTGAGTGGGGTTTGGTGCCTCTCAACCTTCCCCACTCCCACCCTCAGTGTTGCTCAAGATTCCATCATGTAACATTGTTTAAAATCAGGTCAGAGAAATAATGAAGAGCCAGATTGTGAAGGGCCTTCAGGTCCATTATAAGGCTGTATGTAGCTTTTATTCCTAGGGAAATGAGAAGCCATAAGAGACTGGAAATAAAGTCAGATAATCTGATTCACATTTTAAAATGATCCCCTCTGACTGCAGCATGATTGTTCTTTCATAGAATGAAGTAGGAAGGCAGAGAACAGACTTACATGTGAGGCTGGTTAGTTATCCTCATGATGAGTCTGAAAGTTCTCTGATGATTACTTCAACTTTCTTGTAAAGAATGAATCAGGGTCTTTTGATAAGAGTGTGTATGGAGAATGAAGTTTCTGGAGTTTGAGGAGTGAAAGGCATTAGAAGAAAGCATGAACTAGTTTTCCAGAAATACGAGAAAGTAAGAGGAGTGAGGGAAGGTGACCTGACTGCGGTGCAGAATTCAGGTTCAGTCAAGGTTTGGGGGTCATTAATTTAAAGTGAGACCTGTTAGCAGGATTGTGTATTTTTCTCTCAACATGTTCACTGCATAGGCTGTGAGAAAGCAGAGCATTGTCTTAATGGAGTTAGGTTTTTTTTCCAGGAGTTTCTTATAGTGTGAGAGGAACAAGATAGTGAAGGAGCAAGTCAGGGAGTGATTATGATGTCTGACCAGGAAAGAGAGGACCTCAAATAGGAGAGAGACTCAGAAAGGTGGGACCCTCCACCTTCAGAACATCAGCTCCTAGTTCCTGTTATTCCTGGACAAATTTCACTCCTGATTTTAGTTACATGAGCAAATTCTCCTTTGAACTTAAATAGGTTGGATTTCTGTCACCTGAAGCTAAAAATAATTCCTGCAAAATTGGGTATGAAATATAAAGAAACTTTCTACTCTTCCAATATGCCCTTCTTAATGTTCAGGATACATCAGAATTACTAGAATTAAAGTGTATCAGTTTTGAAAATGATACTTAGATCCCTTCTCTGAGATTCTGAGACAGTTGGAGAAGACAGAGCAGTTGTTTTCAAAGCTCCCCATATAATCCAATGTTCAGCCTGGGTTGAGAATGATAGTTCTAACTCCTATCAACCAAGTTCTTTAGTGACAGTTTCAAATTATGTAGATGCTATAAATTAACCTTTGAATTAAATGACCAATTAATTTTTGGATCATCTCTGCATGCTACAGAGAGATTTATGGGGGAAGAAAAAGGTGCTGAGATTTCTCCTAGGTAGTTTTTATAGCTTTAGCAACCAGCCATCTTTGAAGTCAAAGGCTAGTGACGGACTATGGGTTCATCCAGAGCATATCCAGAGCCCTGGTATGTTGGGCACTTCTGAACAGGGCTGTGGCTGCCATTCTGTAGGGGCTCATGATTGGGTTTTTATTTGTGTTATTGTTTATTTTATGTTTATTATAGGGAGTATATTGGTTTTAGATTTATGGTTCAGTAATTTTATTGTTTATGGTAGATGAACACTTTAATGCAAATTAAGACTCCTTAAATGATGTCTGTAAAGTGTGCCCCTTTTATTAGGCATTTAGAGCAGGGCAGTAGAATAAAGAGATTTAGTCTGCATGTCAACAGGACTGTGCCCAAGTTCCCTTCCTACCCATCCCAACTCTGAAAATCAGGGCAAGTTCCTCACCCTTTTTTGTATGTTATGGGTCCATTAGTAAAATTAGGTGCTTGTACTGGAACTCTAAGATCCATTTCAACCCTGAAACTCTTATGATTTAAAACATAGTTTTTTTTTTTTCTCAAATTATTTTTGGGGTATAAAAGTGATGTGTTTGGATTTATGGCCCACAGTTCATCTCCCCTGTGGGTTATATGTCTGCCATTACTGGAGTACCATGTGGTGCCAGTAATGTAAACAGGAAAGGGCTTGATGACTTTCAGGCATGCACGTCTGTGAAAGGTGAATATGTTCATTCACACAACTGTGTCATTGTAAATAATAAAAAATAAGGATGATGTAAAGAATGGTAAGAAAACTGGTTCTTGCAGGATTTCAGAAAGACTTCAGAGAAGACTCAGGGGAAGAAGTGATATTGACATAGTTTTACAGGGTGAACTGTATCTCAGTCTTCAGGAAGAAGAGGACTTTCCCTTGTGGAAGGAGTCAGGAGTGAAGGAGTGAAGATTATACTTGGGGGACAGAGGAAGCAGATACATTTGGTTTGGAGGAGAAGAAGAAAAGGCTGCATATATAGAAAGTGTAGGTGTTGAACTACATGCCAGCAGTTAACATAGCTATGAAATGCAATAGATGGAGCACATTTAAGGGTTAATCTTAATTCTAAAAAATTAAACAATAAGATTAATGGGGGATAGAAACATAGGAGAGGACATAAAAAACTTCAGAAAAATGAAATACAGAATGGGGCTTGAAATTCCTGGAGGACATAAAGAGGATATAAAATAATCAGTATTTGGGCTCTAAACTGTAATAAATTTATTAACTTTTCATCTAATATCAATATGCCAGAGAACATGCTTGGGTGCAAGTATCCTTCCTACCTCCTCTTTTACAGTCTCCCAACTCTCATTGACTCTTACTGTCTCAGGATTAAAAATATCTTGGGTGGCAGAAAAAAAAGTGAAGATTCAAAATGTTTATGTTTTTCAAGACTCTCCCCATACATTTTATTAAGGTATTAAAGTCATTAAATTTTACTTTTTGAGTTTGATAACGATATGTAAAATTACATAAGGCATTTAATTTGTTCGTGTGCTGACAACAAATTGAAATAATTTGATGATAATCAGAAGAACATTTTTATAGAGTGCAGTAGTCATGAACATTAAAAACAATATTTAAAATTTTAATATTCAGAAACTAGATTACTACCGCACACCATGTACAAAAAAAATCAACTCAAAATGGATAAAAGACTTGAATGTAAGTCCTTGAAAACCATAAGATAGGTAGAAGACAACATAGACACAACATTCCACTGCATACATCTCAGAAATATCTTTGAGGACTCATCATTAGAAGCAGAGAAAGTAAAGGAAAGGATAAATAGTTGGGACTACATCAAACTAAACAACTTCTGAACAGCTAATGAGACAATAACCAAAACACAAAGAGACAACCCACACAGATTGTGAGAAAATACTTGCACTTCACAGAACTGATAAGGGACTGGTGTCAAAGATCTAAAAAGAGCTTATACAACTCAACAAAAACAAAGCAAACAACCCTTAGTGAAAAAATGGGCAGAGAACTAAAAAGACATTTCTCCAAATAGGAAATGCAAATGGCCAACAGGTATATGAAAAAATGCTCAAAGTCACTTATAATCAGGGTAATGCAAATCAAAACCACAATGAGACATCACCACACACTGGTGAGAGTGGCCCATATTAAAAGAACAGACAACAACAAATAACTGGCTACAATACAGAGAAAAAGGAACCCTCTTACACTGCTGGTGGGAATGTAAAACTGGTTCAACCACTCTGGAAATTGAGGTTCCTCAAACTATTAAAAATGGAACTATCAGCAATTTCACTCCTAAGAATCTACCCAAAGGACACAAAACATTCATTCGAAAGGAAACCTGCACGCCCATGTTTATTGCAGCACTATTTACAGTAGGTAAGATATGGAAACAACCCAAATGCCCAAAAATAGATGACTGGATCAAGAAGATGTGAAACATATACAATGGGCTACTGTTCAGCAATCAAAAAAGATAAACTCCCGCAATTCTCAGCAACCTGGATGGAGCTGGAAGGGATTATGCTTAGTAAAATAAGTAAGGAAAAAAATATATATAGCGGAGTTTCACTTATAGAAAGACTATAAGGAATCTAAACAAAGGGTGAAAAAAAGAGATAAGAAACTTGCAGGAAAACTATAGATCTGAGGCATCCAGCAGAGGAAGGAGGGAAAGGGAACAAAATAGGAAGGAAGCACACAAGGGACTGTGGTAATAGTTCATGGGTGATTTGGTGGTGGAAAATTTATGGGGACTTCAGTTGAGGGGAGTAATTAAATATTGATGAAAATGAACAATGTAAGAAAATAAAAATGTTTAATAAAAAAGAAGTTAGAGCAAAAATAAATAAAAATAAAATTTTAATACCCATAATATTGCATAGATATGTGTAATGGGAGGATCTATAAAAAATGCTGAGTAGCTAATATCCCTGTGTAACTATTCCCTATAGTTTGTAGTTTGTCTTGGAAAACTCATCAGAAATTAGAGCCAAAGATAGGTAATCCCTATTTTTTATTGAAGGATCTGTTATGCTTTGGTCTGGTTTTTGAAATAGTCAAGTCAGACATTCAGTTATACCAAAATAAACAAACCTTTGAATTCAAGCATAGCTACCCACCAGCTATATAATCTTAGGTAAATTCCTCAACTTCCCTGGGTCTCTATTTCTCCCTAAGATTACAAATTGGAGATAATAAGACATAGCTCATAGTTTTGTTCTAAAGGATAGATGAAGAGTGATGCTGAGTGTTTACTACAGATCAGGTGCACAGAAGACTCTCAGTGAATAATCTCTCTCATTACATATAAGTAATTCAAGTTGATTTTCTATCAATCATTAGGTTAAATGCAACATAAAGTAAAAAGTAGCCTCACTGGGAAATTATCACAGAAAATGGTCAGTAAATTAGTTTCTTTTTTTTTATTAAAATATTTTAATATTTACATATACTTGCCATTAATTGTAATCCCCATGTATTCCCCATCACCATCTCACCAGTGCACCATCACCTCAGTCCCTCATGTTCCCATCTTCCCTCAACCCTCCCCCTCCCCTCCCCACCAGGTGTCCCCAGTCTGTCCTTGTCTCCTCATTTCTGGTTTCTGTGTCTTTAAGTAAATTAGTTTCTTAAAGAATTAACTAATTATTGGAAATACATTAGAAGAACAAATTACAAAATTATTGCTCCTCAAAAAATATATATGTTACAAGGAATCCAAATACGGAAAGAAGAAGTAAAACTATCATTATTTGCAGATAATATGATAGTATACGTGGAAAACCCTAAAGGCTCTACCAAAAATCTAATTAAAACAATCAACCAGTTTAGTAAAGTCGCAGGATACAAAATAAATGCACAAAAATCAGTAGCCTTCCTATACACAAATAAGCAGTCTGAAGAAGAAGAAAAATATACCCTTTACAATTGAAACCAAGAAAACCAAATACTTGGGAGTCAATCTAACAAAAGAAACAAAAGACCTATATAGAGAAAATTATAAAACACTGTTAAAAGATTAGAAGAGGACACAAAGAAATGGAAAGATATCCCCTGTTCATGGATAGGAAGAACATTATCAAAATGGCCATCCTACCTAAAGCAATTTACAGATTCAATGCAATACCAATAAAAATTCCAATGAAATTCTTTAAGGAAATAGATCAAATGTTGATGAAATTCATATGGAGACACAAAAAACCCCAATTAGCCAAAGCTCTATTCACAAAAAAGGAGAATGAAGGTATCATGCTCCCAGGCTTCAACCTCTACTACAAAGCAACAGTTATTAAAACAGCATGGTACTGGAACAAGGACAGACACACAGACCAATGGAACTGTATAGAAAGCACAGAAGTAAAACCACACAA
>JAGFMF010011756.1:5346570-5380414 GCA_019455555.1 Galemys pyrenaicus | reverse complement strand
CCTATGTTTATTGCAGCACTGCTTATAATTGGTAAGACCTGGAGACAACCCAGATGCCCAAAAGCAGATGACTGGATCAAGAAGATGTGGTACATATACACAATGGAATACAATATTCAGCAATCAAAAATGATAAACTAGGGCCATTTATGGAAACATGGATGGAGCTAGTGGGAGTTATACTCAGTGAAACAAGTCAGAAGGCAAGAGAAAAATATCAGATGGCTTCACTTTAGGGAGGAATGTGAAAGAGCAACAACTACAAAAAAAAAAAAAAAAGGAAGCTTAAGCTCAAGGAAATGGGCAATTACAAACAAACAACAACAACTCAACAAGACCAGAAGGTCAAAGATAAACTAAAGGGACTATGGGGAGGGGGGGGAGAGGAGGGAGGGCAAAGATTGGGGGATGAAGTTAGAAGGTGCACAAGGGGCTGAGGTGATGGTGCACTGGTGAAATGGTGGTGGGAACTCCCTGGGGAATACAAATGATGTAAAATATAATTAAATAAATCTAATTAAAAAAAAACACCAAATATATATATATGTTATTTTAGTTTTTTAAAGATTTATTTATTTATGCATACAGGAATTGGGGTACAGGCCAGAGTTGCAATAGGTGAGAGGATTCACCAGAGACAGAGTGGGGAGCAGAACAGGCAGACTGACTGAAACACACTGCTGAGAGGAACAGCAGGCGAGGCAGGAGAGGTTTGCTGGGCCATGTGGGTCCCCTCCCTGGCCGGGGATCGAACTTGCGCTTCTGTGCAGTGGATGCTTCACAGTGCCGCACTCAAGCCTCTCTGGCACCCGGGAGGCTCTATATATCTGTTATTTTAGATTTTTGTATGCTGTCTATATCTGTCTCTTTATCCTCCCACTTACCTATCTACTTACCTACAAACCTATTTATTATTGTAAAAAATACCTGAAAAATATTTATTATTCACAACAGTTATAACGATGAATAAGACAATAGGTAAAATGTTTTGGAGAGAAGATTATGTTAGTCTTTTGAATAATTTTGATTCATATGATTTTGAGTCGTATAACAGTTATCTCAAAGCTGATTGAAGAGATTTGAGCTCTTATATTAATAAAAATGATTTTGAAAATGGTCATGAAAACTGATTTCCTCTAAGAAAATTGGACAATTAAATATATGCCTTTAATACTGTATGGATTTGTGCTATAGCAAGCCATCAGTAGCCCTGGTCATTGCATCATTTCATCAAGTCCTCAAATGCATCATCAAAACTTAGTAAAATAACATAAATTTTAAATGTATTTGTATTGTCTTCTCAAACTAACTCCACCCAAGTATTGATAATTCATTTTCTTTTCTTGCATATAAATTATTATCCGTAATCAAAAATTCTAGAGCACTTTGAGCTAGTTGTTAGCTTAATGCTAAACCAGGAACTGAAGATGAGGCAAAAAAGAAAATCAGTAGACTTACTCATGAGCAAGTAGTTTATTCTCATATCAGAAATA
Organism: Galemys pyrenaicus; assembly: GCA_019455555.1. Classification (NCBI taxonomy): domain Eukaryota; kingdom Metazoa; phylum Chordata; class Mammalia; order Eulipotyphla; family Talpidae; genus Galemys; species Galemys pyrenaicus. The sequence goes on along the minus strand of JAGFMF010011756.1, from coordinate 5,378,921 downwards.
ATTTAGATGCATCCCCATCCTGAATGATCCCTTTCAAATTTACATACCTTTACAAATGATTTTTTTAGATAAGATAAACTTGTAACTCTAATATTCATGTTGATTTTCTTAAAAATTGATTATAGTATGTTTTAAGCGTAATTAGGATGACTACCATACCATGTGATTCTCCATAAGCCGAGTGTGTATGCTCTATGCTATCATTTATAACAGTTTTTGCAAACTAAAGAAATTTTCACATTTGCAAATTTGGAAAGCAGTTCAGATCTCAACTTTGGAGTATGCCTGTCTTTTTCATTCCCTGCCTCTCTCATAAACCCTACATTTCTCCTCACCACGGAATATGCATAGGAATGAACGGTTTGAAGACAGTACCATACACAGTTCACACAAGGTCTTGTTAAGAAGATGGGACTACATCTTCAACCATATGGAGTGCTGAAATTTTTGGGAACAAACCAAAATGGTAATCTGAAGTCTTATTTAGGAAACAAAACTCGTGTGACTAGAAATAGACCAACTCCTAAATATATTCCGGTTTATGTGCATTCTGGTATAAACTGCATGACACTAAGTAGAGTTTTAAGTGGTCAACAGAGGGCAAGCATATTTTCTACCTAAAGAATGTGTCCACGTGACTGGGAATTGATTATATACTTTTCTAGTTTGATAATTCTAAGTCTCTTTTACTCTAATGATAAATCTATAATTAAATAAGCATACTTATTAATATTATAATCCCTTTTAGGGAATGAGTGTAGTGTTCATTTTAAGACAATTTTGTTTATGAATGATGCTTTTACAAAAAAATATATAAAATAGTCTCTGAAATAGTTGTCCTTTCTTGAGGTTAAAAGACTAACAATAAAACTGTAAACTCTTACTGGAGTTTTGCCAGTTAATCTACTTTACTCATGACATATAGCTATGCTAAAGAGGGGTCAAGTCTCTAGGATTTCAAGCCTAAGTATGTTTCTTACTAATCAGTTGCTTCATTTTAATGTGTATGATTTACACACGCTGAGCTTCGGTAAATAATTTTATATTTTATGATCTCTAAAATCCATTCCAGGTTTGAATTTTCATTTTCATAAAATGCAACATTTCCAACTCATAGTTCTATCATTTTATATATTTTGTCTTATAAAATATTTACTGGTCAGTTTCTTTATTTGATAGCTCTTATACTTTAATATAAAGTTATACGTCATAGATTGATGTTCCTTTGATTTGTACATATCTTGTACAGGTTAATAGAAGAGAATCCATTGAAGAATATTTTTGTAAAATAGTGGAAGAAGTATAGTTATTTAGAGATGTGAATGAATGTAAACAGAATCAAACTTATCCATTAAAAATGAGAAAAATGATGACAGAATTGTTCAGCAATTTGATTTTTGTTTAGGGGAGGATCTATGAATCTAGAAATTAGCATATATATTGTTGAACTCACATCTCATCCTCTGTTACATCCTTTTAGCTGTGTCATCAGCTATAATGTCTCTATGTTGATGTAATAGTTGGTCTGTGACATTTTAGAATAAATCTTTGATTCTGGTGAACTGCAACAGTTTCAGATTTCTGTAACCAACATTCTAGCTATTCTCTCCACCATTGGGTTCAAAGCTCAGCAGACTATGAAAGTGACCCTAATTATTATTTAATTTCCTCCTCTTTCCTCTTCCCAGCAGGAACCCCTTGGTGTCCACTGAATTCCTTGGCCAGCACTTACTTATCAACAGACTCTGCCTTTGACTTGGCATCCGTGGGTGTTGGTTAGGATTGTCTGATACCCCCGAGTAATGGCAGTATATATATATATATATATATATATATAAAATGTATCAGAAAGAGCAGGGCTGGGGGTTCTGCCTTTAAACAGAGAGTTGACAGTGATCTCTTTGTCTCACAGTGTTAAAATGTAAGTTTCTCTATTATTCAGGTCTGGTGAATAAAACCAGGATGGGGGGCGGGGGTACCTGGGATAGAAGGTACACATGGGAAACCAGCAGGAATAGTCAAGAGACAGGAAGAACTACAAAGAGCCTCATTGTACTTTCCACTCAAGTCATGGGCAAGTAGGTGTCAGACTGGCAAATGTGACTAATTTCAGCATACCTAGGGCAGAGGGATTGACTCTTGTTTGATATCCTGCTCTGGGATCATTAGGTCAGGGAGATAGTGGCCCAGAAAATAAAAGCCCAATAAAGGAGATTGTGATAGTGGTGGAAGAGGCTTAGATTCTGGATTTACCTTGCATGTGAAAGGAATGCCTGATTCATTATGAAGTCCAGGAACTGGCTAGCCCTGTCAGTCAGCAAAGCCAGAAGGTAAATATCTTAAAAATGCAGAATAAAAACTCATGATTAATATATTTGTTAGGCCTTAGTATTTTTCATTTAAAATAATATTTGTTATCTCAATTTGAAATATTAGTTACAATCTTAATATAGATAAAAAGTACTATGACCCAGTTACTATGCCACTTGATCCTCATTACACCGAGGAGTGAGATGCTATGAATTATTATATTATTTTTTTACAGGTTTAAGATATGAAGATAGGGTTTTAATTCCAAGTTACATAATAAGTAACTATGTCTGCACTTTACCTGCTCATTCATTACATTTTAAAATAAAAGAAAGGGGGGATAGAATTACATTTATTGAGTAGCTGCTATATGCCAAATAACTTCTTATATATTTAGTATATGATGTTATTAAATATTAAATAATTTAAAGTGAGTATAAACAGCATGACATATATACTGAAATTTATTGTGGCTACTTTATAGATGAGAAAAAACAAGGTTCATAAAAGTTAAAGTTGTTTCTACCAGTAATAAGTGGCAGAACTGAGATTTAAACTAGCTGAGTTTGTTGGATCCAAGCAAATGGTTTTCATCTCAAGCATCAGCTTGAGTCAGTTGATGGAATTTATCCTTGTCCGAAGCAGCACAGAGAAGGATGCTGGCACTGTGTCTGGTTTCACTGTGAAGAGGTCATTAAGAGTTAGTGACTGTTGTCATGGAAGCAAGAGGAAAGAGCCAAAGGCCCACCATTATTTCTTATCCTTGAAGTAGGCTCTCATTAACATCCATTTCAACTGCACAAACCTATTCTAGATAACCATCAGCATAGGTAGTGTCTTAGCCTGCATTCTTTTGAAAACAGAGCTGGACACAGAGGCTTGTGGGGAGTAGTTTGAGAAGGTGACCCCAGGGAACAGGAGCAAAAGATGGGAAAGGAGGGAATGTCAATATAAGTGGATTATGAAAGTGGGAACCACTTGTACCCAATGTGGTGTGACCCCCATAAGGAGCTTCATGAAATGTGTCTGAGGGCTGCAGGGGCCAGAAGCATGTAAGGATACACTCCCATGCCATGGTGTGCTAGGGCAGTTCTGTGAGTGTTAACTCCTCCATTCCACCAGGTGGCATAGTGTGATTGTTTAGGGTGAAATTTGAGAGTCCTCTGCTGTAGTATCCAAGAAGCCCAGGGGTAGAAAAGAAAAATTAGGCATTACAAATGAATGAGATTCTGTTAAGTTGTTCTGGAGTGAAGTGGTAAAGCCATTCCTGAACTTGGTCAATTAAGTAGTGGCTGGAGTGAGTAGTGGGACTTCAGTGGTTCCTACTTCATGGTTGATCTCTGTAACTCCCATAGTCCCAGCAGACACCTCAACTCTGATAGACCTTTCTTTAGGCTGAGAAAGTATTAATGACATTTAGCTTTAAGAAGTTCCTGAATTTTCCCTCTTTCCACTGTTTTTCTGACTGATAATAAATTGGGTTCATAAACATCAGTCTGTTTATAAGAGAGCAAGCATGTTGGATAGTAGTCGCCTATTTTATTAAGTGTGTATTATGTACCAATCTCTTCATGTGCTAGACTTTTTAAGCCCATAGTCTCATTCAGTCTTAACCACACACTTGTGAAATACATATTATTCTCCTGCTTTGCACAGGACAAAACTGAACTTAGGAAATCCGGAATTCTTAGATTTCTTAAGACTACTCCACAGAGCAGTTGAGCTGAAATTGAAATACAACTCCAGCAAATTGTTAAGCCCCTATTCATTTCAGTCTGGCAGCTGTCTGATAGGTGAACACAGTCTAGGCTTTTGTTTGGTCAGTGTTTGAGCCTTTGATGGGACTGTACAAGATGATCTCACTTCTGGCATTTCCAAGTGAGTCAGCTGGTGACCCATTTCATAAGAAGTGCTGAAAACCCCTACTGTGTCTGACTCAGAGCTACACTTCTGAGCCTATGATTTTTAAACCATTCGAGTAAGCACAAATTGAAGTGGAAGTTCCGAGAAACAACCTGTTTTTAATCCCTGGATGTGCTAAGGTGCCACATTTTATCTATGTTCAGAGATACAGAGATTAAATAGCACGTTCAATGACAAAGAAATTAGCATCAGTCTCTCTGAATCTCAATTTCTCAGTTATGAAGAAGTGAATTTCATCATCTTTAAGGTCCCTTCCGAGCTAAATTTTATATCACAGTAGCTACACTGAAGTAGATTACAAGAACTTTGAGGTCAGGGAAATGGCTTCAACATTTCTGTTTCCTGGGAATTTACCACATAGTATATTCTGACCTTTGTTTGCCAGATGACAGAGGAATGCAAAACTGATGCGTTCTCTTTCTGCATTCCTTTATTCCACCCGGGGTAGTGCTTCATCTTCTCCCCCTACCTATAAATTCTGCTTCCAGAGCAAACTCTGTGATTAAGAAATAGACATTTATTTCTACCTTAACATGAGGATCTCAATTCAAGTATAATCTCTTCCTCATATTAAGAAATATATCTAGGGCCTCCCCTGGTGGCGCAGTGGGTTAAGCAACGCACTATGAAGCAAACTGCAGCCACTGCAGCACAAGTTCGAGACCTGCTGCCGGCCAGGGAGGGACACCCACATGGTGCGGCAGACCTCTCCTGTTGTGCCCACTGCTCCCCTCAGCAGTGTACTTCTGTTGATCTGCCTGTTCAGCTCCCTGCTCTCTGTGGTGAATCCTCTCACCCCCCACACCTCTGGCCTGTACCCCAGTGCTTGTATGCATAAATAAAAATAAATCTTTAAATAAAAAAAAAAGAAATATATCTAATTGTGATGTTAACAGATCTGCTGCCCCTCCTCCATTAAGGAAATTTCATCCATCAGCCAGTTTCACTTTTGAAAGACAGGGTCCTTCCAAGCTTGGCAAGTCATCCCTTGGACATAAAACTCAGATTAGGTATTTGACACACACTGTAAACTGGTAAAAAGTGCTTTCAATTATAGATAATAGGCAACAAAGTAAGGAAAAGGAGAGAAGAGCTGGGCTTGAAGTGATCATAGGAGATACCACAGAACCAGGCTCTTCTCTCTCTGGTTACTGCCACAAGCCCACCAGGTATAAAGGCACAGAGGATGTTCAGAGCAGGAGTTGACTAATTATGGTGAGCAGGTCAAATATAGCCCAACCCCTGTGCCTCTTTTTGTCTGGTGTGACAACTAGGAATGACTTTTAAACTAGAACATTTGCAACTGATTGGATGATTGTGACTAACTCTGAACTTCATTTCAGTAAAATAACAACTCTCTCTCCAAGAGATTTCCATCAGCAGGTCTTTCATTTGGCCTGTATTATGAACACACACACACACACACACATATAGAGACTGAATTATTACTATTATATTTTAAATTCATCTGTGAGTAATGTGGAAATTTTCTCACCCTCTTACTATAGAAATATCTACATAATACAATTGATTTGCCTCTTGGTCCACAGAGCTTAAAGTATTTATTCTCCAGCTCTTTATAGAAAAAAAAAAAAAAATGGCTGGATCTCATTGGCAAAAGAAACCAGACAGTAGGAAGAATAAAAACTGTGGGACATCCCTTCTAAAAGGGAAACAGAAAAGTAAAGTGAAGTTACAAATAAAGTGGAAGAAATAATGTGTGAATATGTAAAACATTTATGTGGAATCTTTAGTGACAGGCTGGCTTCTCTCAACCCCAAGAAAAATTACCATTTATGTAAAAACACATGCTTGCACGTATATGTGGTTTGCATTCACAAATGCACGCAAGCATATACCCACGGTCAACCCAATGCAAGGGAAATGTGACCCTGAGTTCAAATCCCAGCTCAGCCACAAAGACACCTTGTGACTTGGTGAGTTATTTTCCCAATAGTCTCATCAACATTTCCTAAAGTTGCCAGTGGAACTTGTACTCATTAAAGCCAATTCAGTAAAATAACAACTCTCCCTCCAAGAGAATTCCATCAGCTGGTCTTTCCCATTTATCAGTCTCTTTAAAACTTCATCTCATTTCCAGGGCCTCCCTGTTGCCTAAGGGGCAAGTCTTAGTGCTATTATCAAAGCAGCCTGAGTTGTCCAGCCAGGGACAAGCAGACCTGTCCAACCTGGCACAGCAGACCTCTCCTGCCTCACCTGCTGCTCCCCTCAGCAGTGTATTTCAGTCAATTTGCCTGTTCTGTTTCCCACTCTGCCTCTGGTGAATCCTCTCACCTCTCACACCTCTGGCCTGTATCCCAGTTCTTATATGTATAAATAAATCTTTAAAAAAAAAAGAAATAGTATATGCATAGTAAATTCACCCAAACTAAAATTCCCTAAGTAGAAAGCCCAAATCAAGGTATTTAGTGAGAAGACATTGACAGATAACATTATAGAAATTTCTTAGATTTTAGTTTCTTCATACATTGCAAGAAGAATTATAAGAAAAATTATGTATATGGTCAATGTTTCAGATTTATATATAGAGACTTACATATATAGAAAAAAGACATAAGGTTTTTGCAGTTTCTCTTCAAATACTGTAATGTATAATTTCACACAGAGAACATTAGAAAAAAATATTCTTTCCTTGAGACCCATTCTGTATCTTTTACCACCTACCTCAGCTCTACATAATATCCCATATGTCTTTCCTCATTACTAGCATATTTTAAAGTCATTAGAACTCTGTGGGTGGCAGAGATACATTGGAGAACAGCTCATAATTAATATAAACCTCTTAAGGGAACTTTATCTTGATATTTACACACATACACATGCACACACGCATATATACATAAAACCTCCTCCCCAACACACACTATTTATCCTAATGGACAGTTAGACATGACAATTGTGAAAATATATTCCAAAATATGTAGATAGCTTACAAGTCAACTTCCTTTATATATTTTTTATATAATTTCAGCTTTACACCATTCATGATCTAACGAGAACACTGATTTTCTTACAGGACCTCATACTTAAAGATTATTTTCTGGTATACATCATGGATCAGGTAGTGGCATCTGCTGGCAATGAGTGATATTGCTTTCTAATTCTATAGGAAGCCTGACTCTTCATCACAATAAATCTCTGAAAAGAAGATCTCTATGTTATTTTGTTAGAACAAACATATACATAAAAAGATAAATAACAAAACAGAATGGCAGTGGTAATTTACATATTAGTTGGTGTATGACATATGGAAGGAAGAAGACAAACTCTATAGTGACTTACTTTGTTCCCAGATAATGTTAGATGAAAAGTGGTTAACAGATCAGACAGGTTAACAAACATGACTACTGAGTTCACAGGCTTAGGAAGACAGGTTTCAAGCAAAATCTGATCCTGTGGTAAATACTTAGGATGACCTAGTTTTTGAGACAGAAAAGAAAAGACTATTCAGACTAGGATTTGAGCACCAATATACCTCCAGTCTAGGGTTCACTGAAGGACAATTTTTACATATGCATGAAAAGCCTTTAAAATATACATGCTATTTGAGTAATCATTTCCAATTCCAGGAATTTAATCCTCAGGAAATAATCATAGAGGTACTTGAAGATTTATTAATATGTATTATTTTATATCTATCATCTAATCTACCTATGTGCACTATATATTACACTATTTACTATAATCATGAAAGCAAATAATTGGAATAACAATGAATAACTAAAGATTGTTAACATGGATTAAAATATATCTTTATAATGGAATACATCCATCAACTAACAATATGTCATACAGGAATAGTTAATATATGAAAAGTGATGACCATATATTTAAATAATAATACTGGTTTCAAATATAGTGTGATACCATTTTCAAACAAAATTCTATATGTGTGCATGTGAATTATGCAAGTTATAAAAAGATACTCCAGAGTGACAACCATAGTTATCTCTAGGTGATAAGATAATTGATCACATTTGTCTTCTTCCTTTCCTTATCTGTATTTTATTAACTTTTTAAACATTTTTTTTAAGATTTGTTTATTTATACAAGAGCTGGGATACAGGCCAGAGATGCAGGAGGTGAGAGGATTCACCAGAGACGGAGTGGGGAGCACAGCAGGCAGATCAACGGAAGTACACTGCTGAGGGGAGCAGCAGGCAAGGCAGGAGAGATCTGCTGCTCCATGTGGGTCCCATCCCTGGCCAGTATTGAACTCTCGCTGCTGTGACGCAGATGCTTCACAGTGTGGCGCTCAAGCCACTGCACCACCAGGAAGGCCCTATTTTATAAATTTTCTTGATGAAAGCACAGTACTTCTAAAATTTTAAACAAATTTTATTTTAAGAAAATAATAATATAGTAACAGGAGGCAACCAGGAGACTCAGAATACAGAACGTTGCAATGGAAATAAAACTGAAGAGAGATGAGCCCCTCCAGCAGGAAGTTACTAGGAAAGTGACATTACACTTCAAGAACATCCAGTGGCATAAGCCTGGTGTCATGTGATTTTGTAAAGGGAGGAGCTACCTGGGTGGTTGCATAGATAACATAAGAGATGTTTAAATGGCAGACATGGTATTTGGAAAGTTTCTTGGAGAAACAATATACCAAGATAGAGATTACTTTTTTTCCTAGAGAAATTCAGACTGGGAGGGCAGCAGAAGACAGAAATTGGAGTTGACTTTGGCAGGTGGATGTAAAAGTAGGATTTATAAAGTAGCGTAGAGTGTGAAGCAAATTCAGCTCTGTTTAAAGTTACTGAAAGCTTGTCCCAGGTCTCTCCATTTCCCCTTGGTAAAATGCTCCAGATAAGTTTGGTTCCCTCTCCTGTTACCATATCAAAGATTTAAAGAGCCATTTGTCTGCAGATAGATGAAGCATATCTAGTGCACTAAAGTTTGCTTAAGGCTATTAATGTTCTTGGAACAAGTTGGGAAATATACAAATAAAACTAAACCAACAGATGGAACCAATATCTTTTTTTTTTTTCCACTTAATTTTTCCCAGGGAAGCAAAGATGATTAAACTCATTCCTTTGACTGACTTCAAATATGCCCTTGAACTGGGGTCATTTTGCAGCATTTAGATGTTTTAGACATAGCAAAGGGTTTCATTTGGAGAAAAAAGATCACTGAACTCAGGTCAACAGATATGAGTCGTCTTGTCCAACTTTTCAGATCTCAGTTACCTCATCTGGAAAATGAGATAAAGTCGAATAAGAGTGGGTGATCTCTTCAACCCCAAAATTCTATTCATTCTGACTCGCTAAAACTTTGCTCTGACTTTTCATATCCATATTTTTTCTTATATCTACCCACTCCTAAACCCCAAATAAAGGATGTATGATGGGGAAAATCATCACAAAATGTTCAGTTGAGAGAAGAGTTGTCCCCTTTCTCTTTTTCTGGAGGATCCTTATAGACCAACTCTGTAGCTACATGCCTGGAAACATTTTAGCATTCCTTTTGAAAGGTTACTCAGGCCCCTCTACCTAGCCCCTCACCCACACCCCTCACCCAGGCCCCCAGGGAAGCAGTTCCTAGAAGCCAGCAGTAACCAAGATAAGATGGCACAGCAAGTCCCTCTCAATGTGGAAGAGGATAACATGTGACTCACGTAGCTCAATCCCAGTGGAATGCGACCCGGGAATGCCAGGGGAACTGAACGCAACCTGGGGGGCTTCGATATGGATCACCACCAACAGACAACTTCTTCCCGCCACGATCTTCCACCAGAAGAAACTTCAAAATTTTCCACTCCTAAGTACCCAGCCTATAAAAACCCCCCGCAGCCTGTAACTAGGGCGCGACTTCGCCGGCCCCACTCTGTGGATCACAGAACCTCACCCGGGAGCACAATAAAAGTTCCTGCTGACTCTTTCTTTCTCTTTCTGTCTATCTCTCTCTCTCCCTTGCTCTCCCGTCCAACCTCCGAAACCTTTCACCTTTATTTTATATACTCATTTGTTTGGGAAATATTGAATTCTTGGCTTTGGCTTAGTACTAGGTAAACAAAATTTAAAAAGAGATCTCTCTTGCTGGCAAAAACCTTCTATGCAGAGGAGAATTTTGAATTCTCCAATGGTATAGTCTACTGGAGATTTTGAACTTCCTCCCTATTCTCTCAAAATATTGAATGGATTTGTGGATTGTGAGGTCAGGGAGCACAGGTATTTAGTAGGAAACATCAAGGAGCTGTGAAGATGAAAGTGAGAACTGTCTCAACATTGAACTTCCTAAGAAACATTTCTTAGTCTGCAAAGAGGAGTTTTGATGAGACAGGAAGAGGCAAGCAGAGATCCTGAGATGGTAAAGGTGCTGCTTTTTCCAGAGCAAAGCTCAGACACAGGGGTCATAGGCCATGCTATGGCCTTATTTTTTTCCCTTGCAAGTTTTCAATTTTACTTACCAGAGCACTAAATATTCTATTCTCCTATGTATTTTATTTCTGTAGTACTGATGACAGGAGTGATATAATAATAATTATGAGCATAATATTGTGTTAAGTGTTTTTAGCAGTACTAATTTAATACAGCTAATAATTATACAGATAAAATTATTATCCCATTTTATACATCAGTAAATTTACTTGCATAAATAAATATTTTCAATTAATATGTAACAAAGTAAATGATAAATAGTATTTTTATAAACTTATTTTGTACTCGAATTTGAAGAATAAAATCTTTCATAAGGAGAGGTATATGTAGTATTGTAGGTTTGTAAATGCAGATTGGGCTTAAATACATTCCACAGAAAGCAGTTGATAACAAAAGTATGTCAAAGTGTCCTTTTAATCTCGTTTATGTCCATAAATATAGACAAGTGGTATTTTAAAAAAAAATACATAATATTGGATTGGATACCATTTCTAAAATCTTACATCTTCAGTAATGAAAAAGAAATTAATTTAAAATGGTTTCTAATGCTTCATTTTTTAAATTAAAATATTTTTCCTAAAAGGTAGGAAATTCCTAAAATCTATATTGTTCTTAATGTTTTCTGTAAAAAAGCAGAAGCAAAATAGTACTAGGATGATGACTCACATATAGAACATAGTTGTTTCTTTTAAAGCACCAAAATATAAGTGCATTTGGGACAAATATTTGAGTCTCCGTAGAGATTGCAATCAAGTGAATGCAAAAATATATTTTAATATATTCCCTAAATGAGTGATGTTAACACACAAGAATGACAATGCCTCTTGTGTTATTCCCTAAGCAATTCTTGAAACTGATTTTCTTGTGATGAAACAAAACCACAAAAAATCTGCATTGTTTTTAAAGTAACCTTAAAAACCTTCCTTTAAATAAATCTCAGGGGGACCCAGAGGGATCTTAGCTGCATTATTAATCTACCTTTTTGTGCTGGAGAATTATTACATATAACATACATGATGGTCTACACTGCCATTTTAACAAAAGACCTTGCTATACTGACTTAAGAAAGGAATTTTATTCTCACCTCCTAGATTGCAATTTGTTTCTTCTTCATTAAGCCTAGATTCAGCAAGAGAATTTAAACATATTTGAAAATTTTTGTGGGGAGAAATACTCCTTAATATCAAATAGATTAAAAACATGCATTGAATGGTTGACTCAGGGGCTTTCACTAAACTGGCCATGAATGCTGAAACCATCTGTTTTTCTGGACGTTGTCAGGGTGAGTGTGGCAGAGGCAGCTGTTTGAAAAGGGACGCTTTGGATGATGAACCAGCCCATTGTTTCTAAGCAATTCACTTTCATTCAGAGGCTCTACCCAAGCGTACTATAGAGCAATCAAAATCAAACTATTGTTTGTACCAATCATATTGATCTGAAAAGAACGTGGTGGGATGACCCCATTGTAGATGCAAATAGTTGTTCTGAGCAGCTGTATGCTGGCCAATATGGACCTCAGTAGGAAACAGGCTTGGAAGCTAGAGGGCTCTCTGCACCCTACTGGGGGAAGAAAAAAGATTATACCAGATTGAACTGCTGTTTAAGGGGGCTGGGGGAAATGAAGACACAGGTCTGTTGGTATTAGTGGTAATTTCCTTTCACAAAATTGTCAGTATTAACTATATGGTGGTAAGCTTTCTGCAAACTAAAAATCTAAAATCCCCATAAAATTAGGCAACCACTTAAAACTATAGCAAAAAAAGTTGGTTTGCTTTGGTTGCAAATGTCAGATCTGACTAGTTATGCAAACAATCTTACCTATCTGGAATTATTCATACACTGTTTAAAGTTTTATAATTTATTTACAACTCAGAAAAATGTAGGCACAAGCTTGATGTTGCAATATTTGCATGAATATTAAACAAGACATTTTTGTCTACTCAGAGAGCAAATGGAAGCATACAAAATGGAAAATTGTGCTAGTTTTCTTAAATAACCTGAATGCCATCTTTTATCCATTAACATTTAAGCTTTTTGGTTGTCCTTGTCACTTCATTGCATGCATGCTAATATCTTCTCATATAAAATTTAATCTGTTGAACTAAATGAAGGAATTAGTATCTGAAAGACATCTTTCATTAAGCAATTAACGAATCTCTCCAACAAATCTACAAAAGCATATGTGTTTATATTTAATAATTATTTGTTTGATCAACCAGTTCCAACATGCATACATTGCATTTTAGTCATGAAATTGCTATACCTAAATTTATTGTCACTGTACTAAGGAGTCTTAATATAAATATGGTGAAAGCTGATTATTTGCTAAAAAAGAGGTATCTATAGTTCATCAATATTCAAAATTAGCTCTTTGGGTTGGTGTAAAATGGTAAATATTCTCTCAAGTAGAACTATTTGGGTTTTGGTTACAGTGAAAAGTAGAAATAGCAGGGTAGAATTAAGACAATTCATAAGTTTGTGGATTTTATTTTTAAAAGAAGGCTCAATACCATCTATGCCAACCAACCTTTTTCTAATCTAGGGGCTATGATAAGACTTAAATTTGAGTCTTTATTAACAAGATGTCTTAGTTATCATCAGTTTTTATTGCTAAGTGATTATTTTTGAACACTTTAATTAGTAAACTATCATATATTCAGCTGTCTTGGTGCCTTTATGAGTGTGTCATGCATTGAAACCTATGAAACATCCTATCATGGAAGATTCAGTCTATTTCTAGGGTGGCAGACCTATGTAATGTGAAAGAAAAATTATTTTTCAGTTAAGTCTCTGATTTTTACTTGTGTTGAATTATATCTGCAAATGGAATGGCTATGAAATGTCTGTAAAATAATTTTATTCATTCAAACTTCTTAACTTTTATGTAAAAAATTAATAAGCTTAGATAACTTTCATTATTTTAAGAGTCAGTTATTGTATCTCCTCTACTCTTAGGATAAGAATAATCACATATTTTATAGTCAATACAAGAGATTTGTTTTTCAAAGCAATTTTCAGGTTAAAGTTCTTATATGAGTAAACATTTAGTCAAATTTCCCAGTTCTGTATGTAGAAATAACTGTAGCTGTGTTGTTATATTTTGATGACCTGAAATATTATAATAATCTGTCAACCATAAAAGAATAATTACATATTGTTCCTAATACTACACTCAATGATAACATATTTATTAATAAATTTTACTGAGACAAAGGGGTCGTTAACTTCTTTACACTGAAAAAAATAATTGTTCCAAGTTAATAAAATGAAAGCACCTCACCTAGTGTCAGGAGAAAGTGCCACCCTCTGTCAAGGAGTGCCCTGCCCTGATAAATAGCCCAGGCCATTGTGGAAACAGGATGCCCAACATAAGTCCCACCCACAACAGTATGGGCCTGAAAACAAATGCAAAGAAGGAAAAATAAAATAAATGATGATATAAGCACTCAGGAGGATAATACACTACAGAGAGATAACAAACTTCCAGAATGAAACCACAAATACTTCAAAGAGATTTTCTTCCATGACAAATAAACTGAAAGAAATGGAACAAAACAAAGAAAATGCAGAAAAATCAAATGACTGTCGTGAGAAACAAAGTAAATGAACAGATCAAATTTGAAGCTTTGAGAAAGTAACTGTTGCAGGATGTATAAAAATCAATAGAGAGGATGAAAAATACTTTTCAAAGCTCTTGTAGACCAAATGGAAGAATGAATCAGTGACACTGAAGAGGTAAATAAAAAAGAATCCAGGCAGAAAAAGAGAGAAACTATGTTAAAAAAAGAAAATACAACTAGAGAACTATTTCACTCCATGAGGAAAAGAAATGTAAGAATAATGGAAATTCCAAAGAGGGGAGAAACAGAGAAAGGAATAGATAACATATTTAAGGAAATAATGGAAGGTAACTTCGCAGACCTGCAAAAGAAAATAAATATACAAATCCAGGAAGCTGAAAGAGCACCTAAACAAAATAAGGCCAATAAGATGACACATAGTAGTGAAACTTCCAAGAGTTCAAGACAATGAAAGAATAATGAAGCTGGGAAGGGGGTAGAAGCAGATAAAGGAGCCCTAATAATGCTAACATTGGTCTTCTGTGAAGGAACACTTCAGACAAGAAGATGTAATGACCTATTCAAAAAACTATCATCCAATAATACTCTCTCTTGCATAGTTCTCCTGCAGCTATGAAGAGGTTTTTTCAGACAAGCAGATTCTTAATGAGCTTATAACCACTAAATCTCCCTTCAAAGAAACAGTAAAAGGAGCTATAGTATTTAAAACAGAGGGAGGAACAAACACAAAGAACTGAACAAGGAAATAAATAGAACCACCAAATTATTAACAAAATGGAAGTAATAGACTTTCATATGTCAGTGACCACTCTAAATGTAAATGGACAGAAATAACCAATTAAAAGACACAGAATGTCTAGTTTGATTCGGAAATAGAATCCATCCTTCTTTTATCTCCAAGAAATACACCTAAGCGCCAAAGGAAAACACAGGCCCTCTCTGGTAGTTTAGGGGTTAATTCTCAGTGCTATCACTGCTACGGACTGTGTTCAATCCCTAGCCAGGGAACTAACCCGCATGTGGTGTACCAGTAGCTCCTGTGTTGCCCACTGATCCCCTCAGCAGTGTATTTCAGTAAATTCATCTGTTCTGCTTCCCACTCTGTCTCTAGTGAATCCTTTCACCCCAATACTAATGGCCCCGTGCAAAATACCTATGCAAAAATAATATGAAATAAATAAAAAGAGCTTAGATTTCTCAGGGAAAAAAAATACCTAAATTAGTAAAATGAAACATTGATTAGTGTATGTTTTGAGTGAATTGTGCCACCTCTTTTCCCCTACTGCAATTTAGCTTTAACAGTCACCACCGCAAAATCTGATTATATTTGGCGATAAGACCTTTAAAGAGGTAATTATTAAATTACATATAAAGCATATATAAGAAAAAAGCAGAAACCACCTGCTGACAACAGCATTGAATGGCTACAGTTAATGATGACAGTAACCAATAATATTTAAAAGGTAGGAGAATAAAAGTTTCTTTTAGTATATAAAAATATTCATGCTTTGTAAGAATTTGATTGTGTTTACTCTGAGGGAAAGAATACCAAAATAATTGACAAATACCATCCATGAACTATATTTATGTTAATATTGTACTATGTAAAATTAACCAGTGGAGGTCTATGCGATATGAAATATAATTTTTTTAAGATCCCTTTTCTTTTTCTTTTTTTTTTTTTAAGACTTATTTATCCATACATACAAGCAATGGGGTACAGACCAGAGGTGTGGGGGGGAGGTGAGAGGATTCATCACAGAGAGCCGGGAGCAGAACAGGCAGACCGACCGAAGCACACCGCTGAGGGGAGCAGCGGGCACAGCAGGAGAGATCTGCCGCACCATGTGGGCCCCTCCCCTGGCTGGCAGCAGGGATCGAACTCGTGCTGCAGTGGCCGCGGTCCGCCTCACAGTGCGTTGCCCAACCCACTGCGCCACCAGGGTGGCCCATGAAATATAATTTTATATAGCTAAATACTTGAGGACAGACAATACCATTCTGTTTGCTTTGATTAACAAAATACAACTTTTCATCCTACATAGACAATCCATTTCTCTACTGTTATTTCTTCTATTATAGTCTTAATCATCTATATTAATTATGGTTTTAAGTTAAAGTAACTTCTGTTTCTCAGACCTGAGAGTCGGACAATCAAGAACAATCTGTCACAGGGGACCTCCCTGGTGGCGCAGTGGGTTAAGCAACACACTGTGAAGCAAACTGCAGCCACTGCAGCACAAGTTCAATCCCTGCCACTGGCCAGCGAGGTGACCCACATGGCATAGCAGACCTCTCCTGCCTCAACGCTGCTCCCCTCAGCAATGTGTTTCGGTCGGTCTGCCTGTTCTATTCCCAGCTCTGTCTCTGGTGAATCCCCTCACCTTCCTGGACTCTGGTCTGTACCCAGCTCTTATATGCATAAATAAATAAAATCTTAATTTTTTTTTTTAAAGAACAGTCTGTCACATATAAGCATTTTACCAAACTAGCAAATTTCACAAATACATACAAATGACCTCCTATAGTCAAATTCCATTTTACACCTCTTTAAGGTACCATATGTGAACATATTCAATAGTGTAATCCAAAGGTAAAACTTCTCCACAAATATAAAAATAGGATAAAAATTCCATGCATTAAAATCAAGCTTGGGATTGATGGTTCAGTATTCTATTGCACTTAGAAATATCCAAGTATTCAAATACTATTGTTAATATAATGTTAACCAAAGATCTTGGAAATTCGATTTAAATTAGCATACTGAAATACAGTATGTTGTTATAAAATATTTTGCAGCATTACAATTCCATTTAGCCAAATAATTTTCCAGTTTTAATCATCATTGCTAGTATATGGGAATAATTGAAACCTATTTGATCAGTAAATTATAGGTTTAAGAAGTTTATATCAGGGGGCCTCCCTGGTGGCACAGTGGGTTAAGCAACGCACTATGAGGCAGACAGCAGCCACTGAAGCACAAGTTCCATCCCTGCCGCCAACCAGGGAGGGGACACACATGGCACAGCAGATCTCTCCTGCCTGGCCTGCTGCTCCCCTCAGCAGTGTATTCCAGTCCATCTGCCTGTTCTGTTACCCATTCTGTCTCTGGTGAATCCTCTCACTGCCCATGACTCTGGCCTGTACCCCAGTTCTTGTATGCATAAATAAATCTTTAAAAAAAAAAAGTCTATATTGGGCTTTCCTGGTGGCGCTTCCTCAGCCTCTGCAGCGCGAGTTTGATTCCCAGTCTTCCCGGCTAGGGAGGGGACCCACATGGTGCAGCAGACCTCTCCTGTCTTGCTCCTGCTCCCCTGAGCAGTGTATTTTAGTCCATCTGTCTGTTCTCTCCCCACTCTCTAGTGAATCCTCTCACCCTGCCTCCATGCACCTCTGGCCTGTCTCCCAGCATAAATAAATATTTTTATTTAAAAAGAAGTTTATATTAATTAGTGTACGTTGATATATACAAAACAGATAGCTGGAATTTTAACTGGAATTGTGTTTAATCTATAGTTCAAGTTATAAAGAATTGATGTCTTTTTATTTTGTTTGTTTTCTTTCTTTATATATATTTGACATCAATTGTAATCCCCATGTATTCCTCATCACCATATCACCAGTGCACCATCACCTTAGTCCCTTGTGCTCTTATCTGCTCTCAATCCTCTCCCTCACCCCTCCCCACCAAGTGTCCCCAGTCTGTCCTTGTCTTTTTGTTTTTGTTGTGTTTTTTAATTATTATTATTATTGTTAGTATTCTTTTTTTTTTAAAGATTTATTTTATTTATGCATACAAGAACTGGGGTACAGGCCAGAGGTGTGGGAGGGTGAGAGGATTCACCACAGAGTGTGGGGGGCAGAAGAGGCAGATCAATGGAAGTACACTGCTGAGGGGAGCAGCGGGCACAGCAGGAGCGGTCTGCCTTGCCATGTGGGTCCCCTCCCTGGCCGGCAGCAGGGATCGAACTTGTGCTGCAGTGACTGCTGTTTGCTTCATAGTGCGTTGCTTAACCCACTGCGCCACCAGGGAGGCCCCTATTGTTAGTATTCTTTTCCTTGATCCTTATTTGGTTCCCTTATATTCCTCCTAGGGGGGAAACCATCCAGTATTTTTCTTTTGCCTTCTGACTTATTTCACTGAGCATAATCCCTTCCAGCTCCATCCATGTTCCTATGAATGACTCTAGTTTATCTTTTTTGATTGCTGAATATTATTCCATTTTGTATATGTACCACATTTTCCTGATCCAATCATCTGTTTTGGGGCATTTAGGTTGTTTCCGGTTCTTACCTATTGTAAATAGTGCTGCTATAAACATAGGGGTACTATGAATCAGTGTTTTTGTGTCTTTTTGGGATTATTCCTAGGAGTGGGATTGCTGGATCATATGGAAGTTCCATTCTTAGTAGACTGAGGAACTGCCATACTTCTTTCCATAACGGTTGGACCAAGAATTGATGTCTTAATGATATTGAGTCTTCCAATCCATGAACACAGTATATCTCTTCAGTTATTTAAAATATTTAATTTAATTTATAGGGAATATACAATGATGTAAAAGATACAAATAAAAATTAAAATAATTTTTAAAATAAATATTTAATTTCTTTTATCAGAGTTTTTCATTGCTGGTATAGAAAAGCAAGTGATATTTTATATATTCATATAATTTTTCAATGACTGATCATTTGTTCAAGGATTTTTTTGCTATATTTTTTTACATAAGCAAAGACAGTATTATTTCTTCTCTAAAGCTCCTAATTTGTCTAACTCTTATTTTCATTTATGGACTTACACCAGCTTGCATTATCATGCTGTTATGTAGGAATGGTGAAAAGGGGCATCCTCTCCTGTTCTCTCTCTTCACCATTAGACATTATGTTTTGTAAATATTCTTTATCAAATTGAAAAAGTTTGCCTCTACTACTAGATATTATGCACACAAAGGCAAAATAGACTTAGTGTGAAAGAAACTGTAGTAGAATTACTGTGCATAAAGAAAGAAGAGAAGAAGAAAGAATATTCTGAATAAAACACTCCAAATTACCCATCCCCTCATGGGCAAATATCCAGCCAAACAGTGTTAACCTAAAGCAGGGCCTCTGAGGTCTAAAAGCTTGGCACAATTCTGAGACAGCTTCTGTTGGCGAGCCATAGAAATGGGACAAAAGGATCCAGGAAAATCTGGGATAAAAGGAGCAAAGATTGAAGCATGAATCAAGATAATGGCTGCCATTTCAGCCTTCCTACATGTCTCTCACCTCCTTGTCTTTTCCAAGTATCTCTGCATGTCCTTTCTCCATGTGTCTCCTTCCATGTCTGCTTACCAGCAGTACCAAGGTGCAAGTGGGCTGCAGGAACAAGAGTTCTTTGCTTTCTTCCGTGCTTCATCTAACCACCTAGCTTCACCTGGCCACCTAGCTTCACCTGGCTTAGTGTTAAGTGGAGGGGGAGGGAATGGTACCACTCCCTTTTATGGAGATGTCTCTGTAGCATGATTAGCCTAGAGACAACATCAAGAGATCTACAAGCAAATCTCAGCCTGTTAGGTTCCTCTCATATATTTGCTCTCCCAGAGTTTACCATCCTATGAAGCCTACTTTACATTGTTATGTCATTTGTTTACAAATGTATTGTTCTTGTTGAATATGCTATATAAACTGGAATTCTAAGCTGCTGTTTTTGAATAATTATAGTTTAGGCTTATCCTGCAAGATGTAATGCCACATCTGACTATCCAAGGAATCAAAATTAGGATGTTGAAGAGATATTTGCACTCCCAAGTTCACTGCAATTTTATTCACAATAGTCAAGATGTGAAAACCTAAATAATCATTGATGCATGAATGGATAAAGAAAATGTGACACATATATATAATTTAACTTTAAAAAATGAAATCTTGTCATAAGCAATAACATAGATGAAACTTGATGGCATCATGTTAAGAGAAATAAGTTAATCACAGAACAAATACCACATATGTCCTTAAGCTCTAGTGAGGGGAAGAGGAAGAAAGGAGTTATCAAGTGTGAATAGGGCTATGTAGAGACAGTCCTCATGCCTCTGGAGACCCTGGGCTCTTATGGTCAGCTTTAACCCTATGGACCACACCTCTCCCATCTGAAGAAGCAATCTCTCCATTGGGCACAGTCTTCAGTGCTCTTACAGGTGATCTGTGCCCTGGCAGGCATGGGGGGAAGGTACTCAGAACCTGGTCCTTTATATCTCAGTGCATACAGGAACAGCACAAGGTCCTGGAGCAAGAGGTTCTAGCCTACCATGTTATATACTTTTTCCATTACAGTTTCTTAATATATTCATCACAATTATTTAAATTCCCTCTCTTAAAACTCCACAGTTAGTATTATGTTGGAATCTTATGTTGGATGCTTATTTGTCTGTTCAGATTTTTTTCTATTGATTATTCAAGTCATTTTGCATGGTTTCAACTTATGTTGTCATTTCTATGTTTCTGTATCACTGTGTAGAGGAGTGTGTGAGTGTGTGTATATGTCTGTATGTGTGTGTATGTGTGTGTGTGGGTGGGTGGGTGTTCTGGTCAAGTAATGAAATACCATAAAAAGTACTGAGTTTGTATTTTGCTATTTGCTTTGATATAACAAAGACATCTGAACATGTATTGTAAACTGACTTTTACCTTTCATCTTATCTTTGTTTTAGTTGTGGAACTTAATTTTCTTTGTCTACATTGTTATTGAACTGGAAGTTCTTTAAACAGGCCCTTTCTATATTTATTAAGAAACATAGAAAGTCCCTAAACATTCTGGAATTGAATTTCAGTGATTTTCCTAACATTTTAAGAAGCAAGTGATAATTTTCTGGAGGTTTTTTTAATGATAGTAATAATTATAATTATCTTAATAGTAATATCTAACAACTACTGAACATTTGCTACATGTTAACATCTTTGAGAGACTTTATATATTACAAAAGAATATAATTCATTCCTTCTCAATACATGCAATAACTGACCATTTTAATACATCTAGGAGGAAAAAAAAGGTTTTCACACATCAATATTTTTGGTGTAAATTATATCTCAATCTTTTCTTTAGCTGAGGCAAGGTGCTAACAGAGAGTAAAGAAGGAGCTTTTTAAGGTCCATATACTTCCTATTCATTGCATGGAACCAAGAGACTCTAGTAACCTAAGATTTACCTTCTAGAGAAAAGCTGCAAAGTGCTGGTCACTGAAAGCACTAAAAGTGTCTAAATTCTGCTTCTACCTTACACTTATTGACAACATCCTTGGTGATTTGGTTGTATGATATAAAAACTAGCTTTGAAAAGGAACCAATCTACTGCTTGAAGATACTGACTATGAGTGATAATTATACTCTCCAAATCCTCCCATAGAAAACTCAATGAGCTGTATTTACTTCTTTCTGGCGTTATAAAAATTATGTATCCTTTTATGCGCAGAGGCAGTTCTTTTGGGATGAAGAGTTATGCATGCCCGTTAACAGAAGAATATGTACCACAGCAGGTACTGCATGCTGAATCCAAGACTTATGACCCTATTGTCCATATGAGTGGCAAGCATAACTTCTCCATTGTGGTGGTGAATGAGAGGATGACGAGATAATGATGGTAATTGAAAGGGGATAATTTAAATGTTCTTGCTCAGTAAGTTAGTTAAATATTAAAATACATTTGAAATTAGTTGTTCTTCAAAGGTTGGAAAAGTGCGATTAAAAGCATTAGTTTTGGTTTTTTTTCTGCTTAATTTCTTACGTTTTGAAATGGAAGATGCCTTTGGAATTCTGTCTTAGAATTGGCAAAGCACATTGCCCTGGCTGTGAACCTTAAGTATTGGTTTTAAGTCTTTCGGTCTAAAAAGACTTTAGATTGTTCTCGTTGGTCTTTCTAGACTGATTTTTCCTGACTCTATTGGTAAGTATATTAGCATAATCTTTGCTTAAAGATTTCTACTTGGTCAACTGTTCCCTATAGTTCTTTTCAGTTTAGAAGAATGAAGTAGCAGGACAGATGCGGTCACTTTGATGTTGGAATCTTCATGATAATTATTCTTTTCAAGAATTTAGGTCCTTTGTGTCATTTACTATTATGCTTAATGTATATATTGTGTGAAGACCTGATTCATAAGAATTCTCATGAAAATTAGTTTATTGGTTACATATTTATTAAATATATCCATTGAACAGCAAATAATTTGTGAAGAAAAATTAGTTTGAGGAAAACAATGAATGCTCAGGATTATCTCATTAGAAAAATTAGAAATGGTGAATTATTACATATACAAATGATGAATTGTTGAAAATAAGGAAAGGTCCAAATTAAGTAAAATAAATTATAGAAGAATTTGGAATAGCATATTCTCTAAGCTTGCATCCTTTGGAAGCAGAAGTCTTGTGTAAGAGCTTCCAGGAGGATCTTTAAGGTAAAAGAGACAGCAAGACAGGGAAGGGGTAGGGCAAGGTGAAGGTGGACCTCTCACACATAATCTCCCAGAATGTGAACTTCATCATCTTGCAGAAGAACTTGGGAACATCAATCACATTTATGTATGTTGAAGGTTGATACCTCCTTCCCCATGACCACTGATTGGCAGTACCAAGGCATATATGGAAGATCAGAGATCCTCAGGCCTTCCCTTTCTCTGCACCCACAGTGAAGTGGCCCTTGCAGCCTAAAATTTATCCTACAAAGAGCTTCAGACTTAACCATCAAAAGCTCCAGATTACAGATTTAAGGGGTGGGGTACATGAAAAAAAGATGAAAAGGAATGGGAGGTGGATACATTATCTGCTATACAGAGGATCCTTAGTTACTTAAGAGAAGTATGGACAAATACACAAAAATCCAATAAGGATATTTCAAATCCTTTTAATTTCTTAAAGAAAAAAAAATTAACCATTTTTGGATCAGGAATCCTTTTTATTTGTTCTTAATCATATAACAATCAAAATCTATTATTTATTGAACACTTAGTTTGGTAGGAATTTAGTCAGACACTGTACTTGCATTAACTATTTGATAATCAAGGCAGTGCATATGAGTCTCATTTTCCCTATTTTGAAGAGGACAGGTATCCTGTTAGATACAGGCTTATGCCAAAAATGATTGTTGAATGGAGCAAATGAATGAATGTACCATATCGAATCATAGGCTGTTTTTATTTCATTAAACTAATATATACAAATAGTAAGTGGCTGATTCAAGATACAAGTTCACATCTGTCTGACTCTAAATCTATTCCTGTATACTGCCTTTCCCAAAGAAAATTATGTCTAAATACCAATAATCCCAAGTAATTAAAACTCCCTGCACTTGTCCAGCACCACACACTTCACACAACCTTTCACGTTCATTATCCCATTTAATCTCCACCACCACCTACTTAGAACAATGGATGTTCAGAGGTTAAATAACTTAGTGAAGGTCACAGAACCAGAAAACAGGATGACTTAAGCCAAAGAGAGCTCTCCTGACTCCAAGTTCAGTGCTCTTTCCAAAATAGGAAGTTGTTTTATTTTTTACTTACATTGAAAGTTACTCATGGGCTTCAAAATATTTCTCAGAACTCATGCCATCTCAGGGTAATTACTCAATACATATTATCTAAGTTGATTTCTATGTAGTAGCATTAAAATAAAGGATTTTCTGATCCCCCAAGTTACATATTGAGTCTCTGTAGTTTCTCAGGTATGTCACTTTATAAGGATGGTCTATATTTCATTTAAATCATTTCTGCAATAACTTTGCTAATACACAGATGAAAAGGTTAGACTGTAAGAGGAAACTGGTGGATTTTTGTTTTCTTTTTTTTTTTTTTAAAGATCAGCAGGTTTGAAAGAAGGTTTCTGATTCCACATGCTTGTTCCATAAAAGATGGTTTTCCTTTTTGTTTCACCTAAAAAAAATACCTTAATTAATCTCCAGTGGGCTAGTTTAATTAAAAAAGTTCATCAGATCCTCACAGGGAGATCAGATATCCATGAAAGATACCGTCTGCTTCCTTTGTGATTACTCAGAGATCTCTGACCCTGCACCTACATGGTGATGGTGGGCTATGCTCTCAAGTATATGCTGCTGAGGCAAGAGTGAGCCTTTGATGGGCCAGTGAGTAAAGTTGGGACACAGTATAGAAGAGATACCAAGTATATCATCAGGTCATAGGTTTTGAACATTTGGAGACTTCTCTATCACATGCTGAACTAAGGAATTTATAGTCATGTTCTGTTGTTATCATCAAGAGCCTTGTCCCCTCCTCCACTTCCTTACTTCTCTCTCTCCCTGCTTTAGTTTCATTGATCTGGTCAGCTCACATCTTGAAGGTTAGTGTAGACCTGAATGTCTTTCATTAGCTATTTCAGCTTGAACCTAAATACCACTGTCAATAAGCAAACCGCCTCCCTAAACTTTAGGTCAAGAGTGTGGTGAGAAATTTCAGAATCAATCTACTGAGGGCAAACTGGTTATTCCCTCTTTTGGTGCATTTAACACTATATCATTCAATGCCCACTTTCTTATTACCTCAATTCCAACATATGTGGGGAATGGAGGCCTAGAGAAGTTCTGCAATTTCCCCCCAAATTATTAAGTAAACAAATAGGGAAGCTGGAAATTGACCTGCAAAGTATCTATGACCCTAAAAGCTTCCATATAAACTTGCTGCTCAGCTATGTCAAATTTATTTATCAATAAGGGCTTTAGTTTTTAATATGGTTATATAAATATTATGTTTTCATTGAGGACCTTTTAAAGAACATGATTCTTTTTGTTATCAGCCAAACTACATCATTCTATATCCTACTTCACCCTTCTGTGATCATCTCAATGATCACAACCCCTTTCACACACATCACAAACCCTTTCAAACCTTCTTTCTCCAAGAGTCCATGATCAAAACAAACCTGCGTGTGTGCCCATATGTGTGTATAGGGATTTTGCTGTTACTATATTTTTAATGGGCCTTCTATATCTTGCCTTTTATTCAAGAATACATCATGGAAAAATTTCTTGGTGAACTGGTGTAGTAGCTAAACAATTTCTAAGACATGATTATACCTGTTATCCAAACCCATAAGAGTTAAATGTGTTCACAATTAAAATTTGACTTTCACAAATCCTACGTATCTCATCACCTGTGTTATTGGTGTTTCAACCATTAGATTAGGTAGACAGGAATCCTCAGGATAACACTGAAAACAGATTGCCAGACATAGTATATTTAGTGGATCTGCCCTCCTGGAGTTCTAGGCTACTTAAACCTCATAAGTTCCATGAACTTTACTTATTGGCTTTTGGTTAGGAAATTGTTGCATATCAAATCAATTTGGACAGTTATAGCAGCTCTTCCTATGATGCAGTATCATAGAATTATAGGAATTTAGAAATAGAATTGTTACATTGACGGTTCCGCCATCCACTGTATAGAATCGCTGTGAATCATTTCTTGATGGAATATGCCTTTGGAGCATGCTGCAATGTTCTTTTATTAAGTGCTTTACTGAAAGCCTACTTTGAAATGCTCTTCAAAATATCAAATTTTTAAAAAGAATGAGACATATGTCTTTTTCAACTTAAAAATACCCATCTACCATAAATTTATTTTAAAGACCATTGATTCGGGGCTAATGATTGTATAGTTTATTAATCAAATGTATTTAGCAGGAAAAAAGCCAGCTACAATTCACTTACAATTGAGATTTTACTCTATTTTAACGTTATTTTAATGAGCTAAAGATTTGAATGTGGGCTTTGTTCATCTGTTGCTTCCGCTCAATTGCGGTTTCACCCTAAGAAGACACAAGACAGATTGATCAGGCTTCCAGCCATTGTGAGGCTTAAATGAAGTGAACAAGGCCTTATGTTTCTAAACCAAATGAGAGGATTAAGGCAAAAAGAAAAAGAAGGCAAAAAAAATTTGTAAGTTTCCCCACCCACCCCCCCCAAAAAAAAACAACAACAAAAAAAGCCACTACACATACTTTTAAATCATCTGTTTACTATTCTTAAATTTGCTACCACGTATCCCACTCTTACGAGGAGAGCATCAGAAGATGACATCATATAAATGAAAATTACAAATATCCCAGACAACTATTAGCATGGATAAATCTAAGGGAAAATCTACTTTCCCATCTCATGTTTTGACACTAACAATTTTAATGCAAAAATAAAGCATGTTAATTACACTGCATTTTCTTTAGTACATATGTGCCTGAGGTCTAACTTTCAAAAACTACTTATTTTCTAATAGTTTGTTAAAAACTAGTCCACATTGATGTGATTTATTTAAGTGAAAATACAAGTTTTTTGAATGAAAGATGATTTGTGGATATTTATTTTCAACACTGGCTGTTTTGGGGAACTTTTGCGCTAGAACAAATAGGTCTTGCAAGCTTTAGATTTGGCTGCCCTTGTTTTTCAGTTTGCAAGTATGAGCTAGGCCATAGCTTTTAACATGCAATTTTACATTGTATTTATATTCTGGTTAGGCTGCTTAAAATAAAAAAGGAATTTCAGATCTAGAAAACAGAATTTACACTTTGATCTTCTATAACTGTGGAGAGCTATATGATAACATTGGTCAACCTCACTAAACTAGAAGTTAATCATGGTTTCTAAACTTCCATGATTCAACCTTCTAATAACAAGAAAATGTTGCCTTATTATGTCATAATTTTAAAATTATAAATGGTTTATATTTAGTGTGAGTTCCCTAAGTTTACTATTTAGGCAAAACCTAATGACAGTCATATTTCAATGAACCAACTAATATTCCTAGTTGGATTCTCAAAATCCTATATTATGTGGATTATTGAAATAATACAATAACTAAAAACATTTGAAGTAGATAATAAATATAAATATGAAGTATTATTTTGTATATTTGATATACTCCAGATATATTTTTAGATATACTCTAGATATTTTTCAAACTGTAAATATAGTATAAGTATACCTTCCAATAAGTATACTTACTCCTGAAAAATCCCTGTTGCTAATGAATACATTGCAACTAAGTATTTTTAAATCATTCTTCACCTACATTTATGTGCTTGTTTTGCTTAAAGTGAGATGGACCTATTTTAGTTTTTCCTGAGAGGTTGTTTGCTTCTTTTAATTTCTTTCATACCAATACTAGACTAAAAACAATATAAAATAAAATGGAGAAATGTAGATATTAAAAAATAGAGTGTAGAGACACTGTGTTTCTGTAATCCTGGCTGGGCAAAGCCACAGAAATCAGCTGTCTCACAGCCAGGGTAGAACTTTTGTCTTTTACTTCAGCTAGTTGTGTGACTTGGTAATGACAGGTGTTTCTGACTGCAGCGATGGTAGTTTCTGTTTTCATTGCCTGTTAGATAAAATTAATGTTAAAATATATATAAAAGCTGAGATCAACTTTACGAGAAATGAATTATGTAAGAATCAACAGATTATAGGGATGAACTGGGTGCTTTGGTGGTGGGTGTGGTATGTTAACATGTCCTGGAGGAGACCCCATACATCAAAAACACAAATAACAGTGTAGACCAGTGTTACCCGCCCTCCCACCAAAAAATACTGACATAAAAAAAAATACAGACTCATTTTAACATTTAAAAAAAATCATACAGTGTCATTTGTGACTTTGTATGACTGTAATATTTAATATTTTGTCTGTTTTCAAATAACAGATTTTGTTTAAAGAAAAAAGTTGTACTTATATATTTGCTTTTTGGTTTTTTTCATTAAAAAATACCTATTTGAAAATAATTTATGAATACATTAAATCCAAATGTAATTAAGAGGTTTTTAGCAAACTGTTGAAATATTTTCTGAAGAATCATGTACTATTTCCATTAGACAGAAACTTTTATGGTAACTATTAATTAAGCTAAAGTCTAAAGTGCATCCACATATAGTTTTTTAATAACATAATTTAAAGGAATATTTTTATCTCAAGAATTTGATATATGTTTAACTAATATGTCTTATAGAATATGTACATGATTTACATTTTGTCTTCAGACCAAGATGGATGAATTAAAATTGTATAGTGACATATAACTAGCCTTATAGTGTTTAATTTCTTTTTGATGGCATGTGTATACAATCATATCAATGTTTGTGCCTTGCTTGGAGCATTAATGTTTTCTCAGAATATTCTGTGCATCTAAGTAACTATGATTGTGGTTCATTTCACTTAATGGTCATTCATATAAAATTAAAGCTTTCAGAGTAGTATTATTTGCTTCAATTAATACGAGTTATATTACTGTTTTATAGGACCGCTTATATTTTCACATGATAGAAATTTTCCCAGTCTCTTGACTTTGTCATTTTATTGTGCTCTTCCTTTCATTAAAATTACACTCCTAATAAGTTCAAGGTGAAGTTTTCAGACTCCAAGCTGTCAATCAGTGTTTGTATAGTTGACAACAACCATCTTTGACATCATCCTTTTATTTAGCTTTGCATTGGTTATGTAAATGACCATACCTGTGTGTTTTTAAAAAGCACTATCTCTAATAGACACATTAAAAAATCCTTAGGTATGCACTGATTTTCTGCAAATAAATGTAAAATGGGTGTATTGCTCCTTAGATTAAAGGCCAGTAAGGCAGACAAAAGGGACACCATTGCAAATTAAACCATAAAGGTCTGAAGTATTATTAAGAGGTTCACAGATACTATGTTCCAATCAGGCTCAATAAGGGCTGAATTCCTATTATGTTTTGAAAGCCTCCAAAAGACATGGGAAGGGACCCAAAGTTAAAGTCGTCAAATAGAAAGCACTTAGGCTAGGAGCACATGAATGTATGACTGGGTAATGGGCCTTTCATCTTTGAAATAAAAACAGTTCAGTTCAAATGGAACTGAAGTTTCCCCCTTTGAGAAAGTTTATTTTAATGAGTTTCCATTTTATGCGTGGGCTGCTCTTTAATCCAGGCTGTTCCATTGAAGTCTTACCCAATGAAGACGCAAGACAGATTGTCCAAGCTATCAGCTATTGTTAGGGGTTGATGAAGTGTATGGGCCCTTATGGTTGATAACAGAAGTAGATGGTCAAAGCCAATAAATAAAACTTTAACTCTGATTGTTGGGTGCTTTATGCTGAAAAGGTTTCCATTAGCATGGATCTTTGGTTTTGAAGGACTTGTGAACCCAAAGGCAGCTTGTAGCTCTGTCACACAAACTAAGTAACTTAGACAAGCAGCAATCTGTCCTAGTTGATAAACTCAGTTTGGCTTTTAAAATCTAGACTTTTTTTTTTTAAGAAACCAACACTGTTAATATGTTGACAGACAATTAACTTAAATTTGTGAATCTGCTGTACTATTGATTTGTCACGCATGTAGTAGTTTAAGGATGAGGTAGTTTCTGTTTTACTTTGTGGGGTCTTAATAATGTAAATTTTAGAATTAACCATTTTGTATTTTAAATGGTGGATGTTAAGTGGTGGGAAGATGGAGGATGCTTAATCACAGAACCATCTTGTGTTATAAATGTTTGCTGCTCATTCAAATGATTTTCATCTGCTCTCTCCACATTTTTATTCTTTTAAATCCTATTTAACCTATTGATAATTCTGGAGTGAAGGCAATGGTCAGTTGTGTACCTATAGTTGTCCTAAAGCTTACCAAAACCATTTGTCATGAGCTGAAGTTCCTTAAAAGTCTGCCTCAGACTTTTATGACTCTAATTTAGCACTTTAGAAGCCACTGCATCCCATAGATGTTGAGTCATGGTTGTTGCAGCACAACAGATGGAATCTTGGTGAACTTGAAGTAATGTAATGTAACCCTGCCCATCAAAACCTTGTACTGGAATGTTAGTTAAACCTTGGAGTGAATAAGCTGCTATTCACCTTTCTAGTTACTTTTATATTTTTGAATCATGGATACAAATTAGCCCACATCCTGCATCTGTCATTCTACAAAAAACCAACATCTTAGAATGTATACCTCTCTGTATAAGAACATTCCCCAGGTTTCTCCCCATTTCAAACAAGTACCATTGGCTAACATCAGACCTAGAACTAAACTAGGTGAATAATGGCTACCTGAGCAGTCTGAGGAAGAGCAAGTAAGGGCTTATGTAGTCAATAAGGCGAATCCCCATCGTTGAGCTAGAGAATTCCAGATCATGAGCTGGAGGCCAAGGAGCCAGGAGCAAGGAGCATGGTCCCTTTGGCTTCTGGGTTCCTTGCCAGTGAAGAAGGATGTAAGCAGAAGAGGACTCAGAGCTGAGGCTTTGGGTATTTAGTCCTAAGACAGATGCCACAGTGTCACCCTGTGATGCATTGTTAACTTGCAGTTGGCCTTGGGCTAATGATAAAGAGGAAGTTCATAACTCCCACTTTGAATTTTCAGTAGTGAAAGACTTAAGCATTCTTTGATGCTGTAGTGCATGTAGAGCTGTTTCACACGTATGAAAAACTATCTACTTCTACACAGTAAAACAACATTGAAGATTACTGATGTCAGGGACTTATACTTTATTTAACCTTTGAAATTCCTTCTACCACTTATATTATACAAATGACTTGTATTATACCTTTAATGTTCTTATACAACCATGTTAGTTAAAGGTAGAATTTGTCTGTATAGAAATTTCTAGTAATATTTTTAGTAATAGATGCAAAGGCTTGATTTGTTATAGTCTCACAGCCTTTCTATTTCAATGATTGATGAAATTTTAACTTTTAATTCCTTTTTGAAGAGGAAAACTCTTACAGACGTGCATTGGTATGGAAAAGGTGGCATGTTTTGGCTTCAACTATGTCATTTTATACCTTAAGACATCCTAAGAACGGAATAGATAGATACTAATATAATTTTGTTTCATTGAACAGATGCATCTGGACAAAAATTAATTAATAGGTATTGTTGAAAATTCCCCATACACTGAAGAAACAGTATATTTCTCCCTATTCTTTATCTGGGAAACAAATCACTTGGTGGTTTCACCAATAATCGTTATCATATTTGTGCTCTTTTGAAATAGTTGGACTTTCAGATGCTTAAATTCATGTTCCTAAACCCATACCTTAAAGGTTTTTCTACTTTCTCTGTGTTTCCCCTTTGAGGTGTCAGGCAGTGGGTTCTCCTCTGACATGTTCTGCCTCCTCTCTCTTGCTAAATATGAATTTACTAAGAATCACATACACTGTGAGAAATGTGTGGAGTTGTAAGGAATGGAAATATGGAGACAGGATCCTACAATTGTGTTAGAATGTAGCATTATCTCTTATATATATATTTTTTAAAACACTTTTTATTTATGCATACAAGAGCAGGGGTACAGGCCAGAGTCACGGGAGGTGAGAGGATTCACCAGAGACAGAGTGAGGAGCAGAACTGGCAGATCGACCGAAATTCACTGCTGAGAGGAGCAGCAGACAAGGCAGGAGAGTTCTATCTCGCCATGTAGGTCCCCTCCCTGGCGGGGGATCGAAAACGCGCTGCTGTGCTGCGGATGCTTCAGAGTGCATTGCTCAACCCGCTGCGCCACCAGGAAGGCCCTTCTCCTATATATTTTGTGGTAAAATCTGAGTTATTGAAGTGACTAGCAAGGATGGCAGTGAGAGAGTTAAGAGCAATGAAAGCTAGAAAAAAGGTGGATTTGGAAGCCTTGTGAGAGGGAGCAGCATTAGTTTGCTAATTTCTGTGAGTTTTCAAGTGGGTGTCATATTCTGTGCTTTTTCCCTTTGACGATACAGTATATAGTTTAGAACCATGTTCAGTGATTTCCCATGTCATCCTCAATAGAATTACAATTATTTTAAAATCTCAATCTATTTCAGTGTTATCATGTTTTAAAAATAGCCAACTTGTCCCAGGAGTTTTCTCTTCCCCCATAAACAATTTAAGTGTTAAGATGCCCACTATTTTTAAATAATGGTTTGAAAATAACACAAATCCTAATTTGACCAGACTTCAAGGTGGGCATATTGGAGAGAAATAAAGATACTTCCAGAATTCCAGCTGCATTTCATTGACTGGAGGGCATGAGAGCCACCAGCCTTTCAGATCTTTACCAACATTCCTGCTCCCTTATTTCTTTTTTTTTTATTAAAATATTTTAAAATTTACATATACTTGCCATTAATTGTAATCCCCATGTATTCCCCATCACCATCTCACCAGTGCA